>JAGDQP010047725.1:0-14948 GCA_022664845.1 Lepisma saccharinum
TTTTGGTTTACTACTGAATAGAGAAATCCTATTTCCAATCATTAGTTCACATTAAGTCTTATCTAACTTTAAATCGCCAATCTTCCCCAAATTACTTATTTATTCGAAAACGTTTTTGGAATAGTTTTAAAACCTAAACCACTTAGGCGTAGAGCCAATTTCAGTCTAAACTGAATTAAATCTCAGGGGGATGATTTGAATTTTGGGGTTGTAACGACGGAATATACTGTTTCTAGTAATATCCCAACCACTGTGATCGAGCGTACCTCCATCAGGATTCGAACAGAGGGTAATCGTAGTTGCTTTTAATGGATAAAAATAGAAAATCACAGGGGATAACGCGGATCATCTAGTCGTATGTTTTATATACTGAACTTTCTTTAACGACGCATGTGTAAGTCTCTGGCCGATATCAACTAAGAATATTTTTTAAAAAAAAAGTGTGTTTGTGTCCCACAGAAAGTGTTGGAGAAGAAAGAGTCACGAGATTCAAAATAATGCGGAGATCTCGTGTTTTAAATGATGAATTTGCAAAACAAAGAATATAACCATGTGATGGCGTTATTTTCCTACCTTGTGACATAAGAGTGACGAAATGGAAGACACTTAGCGCTAAATAGCGACCTTTGCGTTTCCTCACTTTCATTATTCCGCCCGCCATGCCGTAAACACTGAAAATCACACGTCACACGGCAACATGCCTTGCCGAACTCAGTGATACACACTCGCACATACCGGCCGCTCGCCGTCCACTAAGCATCCACCTGTGCTCAGTGTGCTGTGCTTTGCCATCCAACCCAAGAGAGAAACGATCGACCTGCCCTCTAGCGACACTAGTAGCAAATGGGATAATATCAAGAAGACTAGCAAGCGAAGAGTTGGGTGCGTTTGGGATTTCTGCCTTCTGTTTCATAGTTTTTCTTTCGTTAAAAAAAGATAAAAAAAAAACAACTTTTTTTTCGAATGTATGCTCTCTTAAGATTATTATCTCCTTATTTTTCTCTTACTGCAATTTACGTTAAAACATTTATTCCTAGACCATGCATATAAAGTGATCCAATTTCAAAACAAAAATTTACGTTAGCTTACTGTCTTCTATTTGTTTCAAATTTAGAACATTTATATTAGCTCAGGAGGTATTTGAAAATGTAACATTTTAGATTTCCCCCGCTCGTTTCTTACTCGCCATATTTCTCAAAATATTTCGAATTTCTAAAAGCACGAATGGTAAATTAAAAATTGTTACACTTTACATATGCATTGGCTATATTCAGGACACCTTTTCAAGCTGGTATCGTGGAAAATTGATCTAAAAGAGCTTCATGAAAGCACAAGTTAAAACTAAAACAAAGAAAATAGATAATGAAAGACGATTTTCTTAAACCGAGTAGCCTTAGCTCAGTTCGTAGAGTGATGACTTGACATTCGGGAGATCCCGGCTCCGATTCCAACAGCCGCTCATCCTGGCAGGTTTTTCCAGGGTTTATCACACCAGACAAATGCCGAAAAAAAAACCTTCAACTGGCCATTTCCTTCGGGCATCCTTTTCCCTACCATATAGGCCTACTGACCTGAAACATAGATATCTCAAGCCCATAAATAAATTCAAATTTCAACTATTTTTTTAACAAAGTAAATAGAAAACAGTGTTCCTCTTTAAATGATTTTTCAACCTATCTTTTGTGTGAAATCGTTCCCGTACTATGGAAACGATCGACTTGGAATCAGCATAAAGTATGATGCTTTAAGTGTGTCGATAAGTAAACGATTGATTCATATTAAAACGCTTCAATCAGCTTGAAATATAGAGTTTGGTTATTGATCGTTATTTTAGTAAGACGTGTCTTGTTATTAGAAGCGAGCGCTAATCGTGCTGATAGAATTTAGTAATCTGGTTCATATGCCTTTCCTAAGAACTTTGGATACTACCCAACTGTCTAACTGTATTTAATCTCTCCTGTCGATTAACCTAACTCACTTATGGCTATGAATATTTGTAATGACATCAAATTTTTCCTAATATTTGAATGTTTTGTGGCACTTAACGAAATGAATAGGTCCAGTTTTGATTAATAATGATAACATAGAAAACTGTTGATAAACTCTAGGTGGGCAACTATTTTAGGGAAAGAATACCCACACACTAATTATATACTGTAGTTCCCAAACAACAGAATTTATTTTTAAAAAAATGTATATACAGAAGTTGTTTAAAACTGGGCAATAGTTATAGGCAATTGAAAACTTAGCATTCTTTTCATTTAAGCCCCTCAGGTTGATCCCGATTTATACATAATCCCTGTACGCCACTGTTTCACCAAAACAAATAATTGAACTTTGCATATACTCTATTATTACGTAATATTGTTTACGTAAAAAATGATCTGTCATAACTGCTAAAACCATGGTAATATAAATAATATTAGTTAAAAGTTGTTTAGTTTGTACGGGATGTTCCAATTGAAAGAAAAAATATCTCACTTTTCATTTGAAAGTTCCAAATTGATCCTACATAGTGCCTTTTTTCGGACGCCATCGCTTTCCTCTGTATCATAATTAACTCTGAATATGCACTTTTCACCTGTGCGATACGCACGAGCCGTGAATTGCGCATGAGAGATATATAGATAGCAGTCCACATATTCTTGAGCTACGGTACGAAGTGATGTGGGGTGGTCAGTGCCATGCTCGACCGCCTTTACCTTCCCAAGGTTCCCAGAAATACCAAGAACACTCAGGTACTCAATTTGATAGGAGGCTGAATTCACCTTGGAGCGCATTTGAACACTCAAATAAAGTATCCAGTGTCCTCACAGGAACTTGAACCCGGGTCGCCTGATTTGTAGTCAGACGCACTACCGCCTGAACCATGACGACTCATGAATGTGCACTTATGTTATATTATATATTTTTAATTAATTACTTTGTTTCAAAGCTTTGTTTTGTTAATATAGTCCGAATACCGTTAATACGAATACTGTTAATAATACTGTTCGCTTTCAGACTTAGTACTATCTGACGCACTGAATCACTATATACACTACGTGAAAAAAGTATCCAGATACCCACCTGAAAATGAAGTGTTTTCAGTTATATCTCATTACTACCTTGACTGTCGTAATTATTATTTCTTGTCCTCTTTCTTTTGTCTTGTAAATATGTACCACATTATGTCATCTTTCTAATCGTATGTTAGACGTTTAATATGGTAATGATATAGAATATGTGCAAGTACTGTATAATTATGTGAACTGGAGTTAAGTCTCTAGATAACTATGTCTCTCGATAAGCACCTAGGGCCTATAGGCTATATCATAATTTATTTATACAATTCATACTGTCCCAACACACGTTAAGTGGTAGAGCATCTTTGCCTGAACGTCCCATCTTTAATAATTAATGTTTAAGTTTAATTAAATTGCACTCGGGACGTTTTCTCACTGCTTCAGCATTCGGAATTTTTGTCCGTTGAGGGATATATTCTTTGAGTATCTTCCCCCTCTTAATGAGCAATTTTGCTAGGACCATTTCTTTAGATGATATGACCATTTTTGTGTTTAGACACTAGGCCTATGATCTTTAGAAGTTTTGGCGGTTTTTTTGGACGATTTGTCCATTGTTTGTCGAGCTATGATGTCATTTGTGACGATGCCGTGTTAAACACTTGTAGCTCCGAAACTAAACAAATTTCGGAATTTCTTAAAAGGAACTTTCTTGTTTTAATGTAAATAATGAGCAAATTGAACGCACAAAACAAACTAACTAACAATGGATCATTGTTAACCAAAGCAGTAAACATTCCTGGTCAGGAGTCGTCAAGAGTACAAACTCAAAAGAGTGTATTCAAAATTCAAATACCGGTAGAACAAAAATCACAGCATCGAATGACAGGAACAATTTAATTGATCCTACTCCAGGTGGACGTATTAGTCAGCGTCCTAATGGAGTGCAACATATTCCAGTTGAAAATAGGTTTGGTGTCTTCAGTGAGAGTGATTCTGAACAGCAATTTATTTACAAAAGCAACATGGGGGAATACGTCCATGCTGATAATCAAGAAGTGGTTGTTCTACAAGAGAGGGTAAATGCTCAATCTGTGAAGGTAAGCAGAAACACCCCCACGTATAATAATAGGTTTGTCAATGACCCACGAATAAATTCTAGAACAGTAAGGGACAAACCAATACAAAGACAGAGCAAGCTCAAAATTGATCAAATATCAAAGGAATCAGTTATACTTTTATAGTGACAGCCAAGGTAGAGAACTAGTAAATTAAATAAGAGAACTAGTTATAAAGTGTCAAGTGTTTTGAAAACAGGTTCCACTTTTAACAAAGTAACAAATACCTGCTATAATGATGCCAAACAGTTAGGTCCAGATGACGTGGTAATTGTTCTAGCAGGAACAAATGATGTAGGCAAGAATGATGGTAACAATCTATTGAAGTTACTAAAACAACGCCTACTTGGATTGTTACACATAAAAGTTATTGTCTTTAATGTACCACATAGATATGACCTTGTACGTTGGTCATTCGTAAATAAGGAGGTAAATAGAGTTAATGAGAAAATGCATAAAATTTGTAAACATTTCAGAAATGTAACTTTACTAGATATAAGCCAACTAAATAAAAAGTATCACACAGTACATGGTTTGCATCTCAATGGCCTAGGTAGGGAAAATGTCTGTTAAAAAATAGGAGGAATAACGAAGAAAATTAATAGACAGAAAGTCTTTTCATGTTGCAATACCCCAAAGCGATTGCCTAGATAGAGGTGACATTGGTCAGAACTCTAAGAATGATGAAGCTGGAATTGTGAAAATTGTAAGTAATAAAACAATAGATTGAAATAAGGGAAATAAAATCGTAAAAGGACTATGGAATGTTCAGGGTTTGCTAGACAAAATTGATGTAATGAGTTTAAAATTAAAAACCTCGGTCTTGTGTATATGTGAACACTGGCTAGGGAACGGCGAGATAAATGATTTATCTGTTTCTGGTTATTCCTTGGCAAGTGCCTATTGTAGACCCAACAGTACGCGTGGAGGTTCAGCTATTTTTATAAAGAATAATCTAGAAGCAGTTGAACCCAAATATTTAGTGAACATGTCTGTTCCTGAAATTGCAGCAGTATTAATTATAAATGCAAATAATTTGTGTTTCTGTATATAGAATTCCTGATGACTCTAACTTCAATGCTTTCATTGACAACTTGTACCAAGTATTAAACTAATTATGCAGTGCAAGTAAGAGTAATGACACTATAGCACTCGCTGGTGATTTTAATGTAGACTGTAATGTAACGTAACTAACAGTGCACAGAAGTCTGAATTTCTTAACTTGTTAGGTAGTTTTGGGATGTACACTACTGTACATGATATCACAAGGCCAGGTAGACTTAATCCTGGAACATGCATTGATAATATTGCCACAACCATAACTCAGATACTCAGTTGCTTTCGTTGAAAAGACTGTACTATCTGATCACCATGGAGTAGTGATGAGAGCAAATATTTATTCTGACGAAATTAGTTTAAAAAATTGTAACTTAAACACAGTTAGTACTTTAAGTAAATTTATGACTAGGCCAATGGATATCATTAATGTTCAGTATTTTTGCTATTTTTTGAGTCAACTAAACTGGTTACCTATATATTCATTAACCATTATAAATGAAAAATTTGAATATTTTGTCAATTCATTCCTGAATATCGCTGCCATTGCTTTTATTATAAAATACCATACGAAAATGAATAATAACAAAGTTATAAGCCTACGTGGTATAATGAAGAATTGCGTAAATTGAAAGAACAGCGTTTATTGTCATATGAAAGGTACAAGAATTCTGTTTAACTTATTACAGAGTCCGATATAAAGCACTTAAAAACGAGTACCAGATCAAAATAAAAAAAGCAAAATTGGATTTTAACTGCAACAGAATATTGACTGCAAGAAATGAAAGAAAAGCTACGTGAAACGTCATTAACAAATCACTGAACATCAATGATAAGCCAAAATGTACAAATGACAATCTGTCCTCCGACAATTTTAACCGGAATTTTGTAAGCAATGTTGAACAAATAGTGAAGACTAAAAAAAGAATGTCCACATACCTCGAAAAAGCTCCTAACGCGAATAGTAGACCACAGTTGGATTTTAATTTCAGCCATATAACAGTTCAGAAAGTATGCCAGGCCACTAATACTTTAAGCAACAGTACTACAATGGATGTTTATGGTCTAAACTCAGCTATAATTAAGATGGGGGCAAGATATATAGACGAAGTCCTTGCCTAAGTGTTCAATAGTTGAATTGAAGAGTGTACTTTCCCAGATTGTATGAAAGTGGTCAAAGTAATTCCAATATATAAAACAGGAAGTAAATTAGATTATAATAACTATCGACCAGTATCAATAATTCCAATATTATCCAAAGTAGTTGAGGTAATAATTTAAAAACAGAATTATTTTCTAAAAAAAAATATACCACTTGTTTGTTCAGACAGAGAGTTTGGTTTTAGAGCCAAGCATAGTACTGTAAATGCCATGATAAGTCTCATCAGTGAATGTATTAACGATGTAGGTAGCAGAAATAATATACTTTGTCGATTCTATGACAAGTCAAAGGCATTTGACACAATTTCCCATCAAATCTTATTAGAGAAACTCAAGTATTATGGATTCAGTGATCAAAGTTTAGATCTTTTTCAGTCCTATTTAACAAATATATATCAATATGTGTATTATAATGGTGAATCTTCTCAGTATCTAAAATTAAGTTCGGGAGTACCTCAAGGTTCCATACTTGGGCCTTTCTTTCATATTATATATAAATGATTTAGCGAAAAATGTAGATAGCAACGCTACTCATTCTTCCATGTATGCCAATGATCTAGCTGTAAAGGTAACCGCAAATCATATTTTTTCTGCTTTAAACAACCTGACTATTGGAAACTCAACTGTAGAGAATTTGTGCTCAACAAATATTTTATGTGTTAGTAAAGATAAAACAGACAACCATGAGTTTTCTTTGACCAAGAAAAAAAACTGATTCCATCAACTCAGTAAACATTAGGAGTGTATATACGATCTAACCTTAAATGCAACTATCACATTGATCATTTATGTAAGAAATTGAGCAAAGGTATTTTCATGCTTAGAAACCTAAAACTGTGCGTCACTGAACAGGTACTCAAAACTGTTTATTTCGCCTATATATACAGCCACTTAGCTTATGGCATAATAGTATGGGGGAATG
This sequence comes from Lepisma saccharinum, assembly GCA_022664845.1. Lineage (NCBI taxonomy): Eukaryota > Metazoa > Arthropoda > Insecta > Zygentoma > Lepismatidae > Lepisma > Lepisma saccharinum. Next base: position 7,260 of record JAGDQP010047725.1, read on the forward strand.
ATCCAAATGTTTAAAAAAAATATTCTTCAAAAGAAGGCCATTAGAGCCATTCGTAACGTGGATAACAAAACATCATGTAAACCTTTATTTCAAAAACTTGGTTTATTAACAGTGCCATCTCTATATGTATTAGAATGTTTAATGTACGTGAAGAATAACCTTAGTCAATTAGAAAGTAATGAATCTGTTCACAGCCACTTAACAAGGCATAGAACAGATGTAAGAATTGGTCAATGTAATTTAAGTACAACTACAAATAGTTTTGTTGAGCTGAGTAAAAAACTATATAATAATCTTTAAGAAAATCAAAAACCTAGAATCAACAAAATTTAAAAATATTATTAATCATAAGTTAACTGACATGGCTGTTTATAGTGTAGACGAACTTCTTGAAAATAGCTCCAAAATCTGAATGTAACTATACTCTAAAATGACTATGACTTAATTGTATATAATTATATTAATGTTCCGGCAATAAAACAATTTGAATTTGAATTTTACCTCTGGAAATTTCGCCATTATTTCAGTTGCATCTCTATATATAGTATATAGTATGACCCTAAAATACACGGCCAAAATTTAAAAGATGATTGCTAACATCAAAACAAGTAAAAATGTCCATATGAACATGGGTGAATTCTGCTTCATTTTGGAGTTACAGTGTTTCCAACTTGGAGCTCAAAGTCGATACCTTACGTATGTTATTTATAATTACTAGAGAAATCTAAATATCTAATAACAAGATGTAATGCCATTTGAAAAATTCATTACGTTATACTGAGTCGTAATGTCATTTGAAAAATTCGTTACGTTATACTGAGTTGTAATGCCATTTGAAAAATTCGTTACGTTATACTGAGTTGGCAACCCTGAAACCCGGTGACGTCGTTTTTATGCTTTTGATATCCGCCAGGCTGTTAGAAACAAATTTCTGTAAATGAATTTTTCAATCAATGTGTCGTTTCTGATTTATTTAGAATTATTCATTTTCCTTCCATTGTTAGGCGTCGACTTTGGGCTCCAAGTTGGAAATGCTGTATCACCAAAGCGAAGCGGAATGTCACCCATGTTCACGGGAACTTTTTATTTGTTTGATGTCAGCAATCAGTTCTTAAATTTGGCTGTGTATTTTAGGAACACACCCTATATTATATACAGAATATTTATAAACTACACCGACAAACTTCGGAGGTGATTCCTCACCTCAAACCAAGACGAACGTTTCTGTGAGAATTTTTCGAAAAGCGTGTAGTTTCGGAGCTACAGGTTGCCGAAAGCGTGAGAAAATACATTTTAGAGCTTCATATTTCTAACACCACGAACAGTATGGTGCGACATGGTACTGTCAAAGACCTTAAAACACTCCTATTATAAACGCATATTTCAAAATTGTGCGATCGGTGCGCAAGGGATTACTTGTTACGGTTCTAAAACCTGGAGTATTTTCGTGAATAGTCTTTGACGTAGATCAGCCTATCTCATCCATAAAACTACATGAACTTGATAGTTAGTAGAACATTAATTACTTATGTAGAAATGCTTATCGTATGTTAAATTGCTATCTCATAAAAATAAAAAAATCACATTTACTTGTTCCACTTACATGTATTCGAAAGTTGGAGTATTCGACCGTAGCAGATGAACATAAATTACGAGCGTTTGAAAATAATGTCTTGAGAAAGATATACGGTCCGAAACGGGACGAGAAGACTGGGGAATGGAGGAGACTGCATAATGAAAAAGTTCAAGGACTTTACGACTCGCTTGATGTTGTAAGAATAATAAACTCGCGACGACCAAGGTAGGCAGGCTATTTAGCTCGGATGGGAGAGAAACGAAGATTATATTCCATCGTGGTTGGTAAACCGGAGAGAAAGAGACCGGAAGACCGAGACGACGTTGGGAGGATAATATTAGAAGGGATCTTGGTGAAGTAAGTGTTTGTGATGAAAACTGGCTTGATCTTGCTCAGGATAGAACCTTATGGAGAACGTTTATTAATGCGGCGATGAACTTGTGAGTTCCGTAAGCCATAGTGTAAGTACTTATATGTATTCACTTTATCGTGTCCAAAAATTAGCTTACACACGTTTAAGCTGCGAACGAGTATTTTAAGTAAACCATAAGAACCATTATATCCTTTAAAATCACGAAATCAATCATAACAACATGTTTTATTCTCTGAGTTTTGGCTATCCGATTTATGGCTACTTATTGTTTTATGTTAAAGTTTGTTTAAAGTTTATTCTTAATTCAAAAATAATTCATTGTTTCAGTTTATATCTACTTAACGTTTATATTCCACATTCACATTACCTATGTGACATTACACAAAGCCCCCTATGTGAAAAAAGAAAAATAATTGAGTCGAAGGTACAACAGTTTTTCTTCAGCACCAATATTATTTAAGTTGCATCTAATGATTTTATTAAGGCATAGTATTTATCAGCTGAACATTTTAATAATTCCAAGGTTGCCATGTTGTCTTTCTTCATCGATTCATTTTCAGTTCTATTAATAGTAGCTGTATTTTTAAATAAGTTTGCAATAAGATTTGTTACACCTTACAATTAAATAAATTAGATATTTTCTTATCGATAACCGAACTTAGTTTATGTATCTTTCTATAAACCATCGAACCAACATCTATGTTATCTTTTCCTTTTGCTTGATATTTTCTTGATGCCTTTCATACTAATCTCATGTTAGTAGTAATATCAACGGTTTTGAATTCTAGAACCTCAAACTGACATAACACTTGATTAACAATGTCGATACCAGGAACATTCAAGAACAATTCCTAAGATGATTCCATAGTGACATTGGCCGTATTATGCAGAAAATGTATATCTTCTTCCAGATGGTATGATATTCATTAGAAATTACACGTAACAGTGTATCTATCTCTCTGTTATAGCGGGTGACAGGATTACTCTGTGGGTGATATGTGGATATTAATGTATGTTTGATATCATGTTCTAATATAAACGCTTGCCAGCTTTTAGAAACAAACTGTGTTCCATTTTCCGTTATCACTTTTCCGAGATATCCGTAATGTCTCACAACTATCTTATGAAGTAGTGTCCTTTGTCAATGCATCATCACGAATTTTGAGGCTATATCTACTAAACAAAATGTAATGCAAATCCTACAGATTTCGGAAATGTTCCTATAAGTTCTACGGATTTTATATCTAGTGCCTTCTTGACTGTAATTTATCAGTTCCTTTTATATATATCTGAAATCAAGATAATATTTTACACATATGTTTCAATCGTTTATGTGGTGACGTACTTATAACAAACTGAGTTCTGTGGTAGAGCGAAGTTAATTTGGACTACCTAACATTTAGCTTTGAACTGTTTTGGAGGTCGTAGCTTAGTGTTGAAAATATACAAGGACAGATGGAGGCTTGAAGTCAAAGAAATACATTTTTGAGGCGCCGACATATGATATCGACAGTAGAAATTTGAATCATTTCTCAAACGCAAAGTATTCACTAAATTTGAGAACATAATATATATACAGATGCTTATCAGAATAATGGAAACACCTGAACGAAAGTGCAACTTACCAGATTAATATGGTGTCGGGCCACCTTTCGCCTTCAGAACAGCCTTGATGCGACGTGGGATGGAGGCATAGAGGTCGTGAATGGTAGCAAGTGGAATATTACACCATTCCTCGTGCAGGGCATCGGCCAGTTCTGTGAGAGAGGATGGAGGTGGAAATCGTCGCCGGAGTCGTGTTTCCAAGATGGACCACAGATGTTCAATTATGTTGAGATCTGGGGATTGGGCGGGCCAGGGGAGGTGTTGAACTTCATCCCGATGTTCCTCAAACCACGCTGCAACAACTCCAGCTGTGTGAATGGGTGCATTATCATCCTGGAATATGGCGTCATTGTCCGGGAACAACATCCGGACCATAGGATGCAAGTGGTCTCCTAAAATTGCGACATAATCGTTGGCAGTGATGCGTCCGCGAAGTGTGACCACAGGACCCAATGAAAACCATGATATTGCGGCCCACAGCATCACCGTGCCGCCGCCATGTTTCACAGTTGGGCGGAGACACTGCAGATCATACGCTTCTTTGGGCGTTCTCCACACATAAACACGGCCCGTGGTTTGGAATAGGGTGAATGGTGACTCATCCAACCATACCACACGTTTCCAGTCGTCAACGGTCCAAGTTGCATGGTCGCGGCACCATTTGCGGCGTGCTAAAGCGCTCTGGTCCCTGATGAGAGGTTTGGCCCGTGCAACACGACCCCGTAAGTTCATGTCATGTAATTCGCGGCGGACTGTGATTGTCGAAACAGGTTGGGGGAGGTGCTGATTGAGTTCCTCCGTCACTTGCGCCGCAGTGGCACGACAGTTCCGCGTGACAATGCGCTTTAATACCTGGCGTGCCCTGTCACTGATGCTTTTCTTCCGCCCACTGTTCCGCTTCCCCGATGTGGTTTTCCCGTGTGTTGTGTAGGCCGTCATCACATTCGACACTGTCCCTGGCGACACACCTAACACACTAGCCACTGCCGTCACACTCACTCCACATATATACCAAACCAAATATATGCATGAACATCGTTATATTAGAGAGAGCAATTTACCTTCTATTTTAAGTTGTTTTCGAATGTATTGTTTCTGATAGTCAATTTTGCACTTCGTATACAAGAACTTAAATTGTCACTGAATCAAACTTTCACTATTCGAGTACGTCCAAACGTGTTTGAACAAAAATATTCAGAGTTCGAAGTATTAAACTAAGTTCAACTATTGTAGTTTTGAAGATAGAAGTCTAGCCAATAATAATCACTTGGCTATCGTCGTGTTGATGTTCGTAAAGTTTCTGATGGGACACAACGTGATTTTCCAAAGTGAAGCTGCTTACATAATTTTTAAAAACACTTGTCGTAAACGGTCGCGTGTTAACATTCACATCACTATTAGTTTCAGATCGGCACATTCTGTCACTGACATAATTCTTAGTTCTTGTGTGAAGCAAGGTCAGATTGAAGTTCTGTGTAAATGGCCTTACAAAATGAAAAACACTCTTGGGAATACAATTTATCCCATACCTTGAATTGCTCTCATGTTCTCGTGTCTGGTCTTTTGAGCTAAGAATATTTAAGGATAAATCTTTTATCTAACGTTATGGGCCATGATCCAATTGACTTCCATTGCCGAGAGATGTGTCTCGAAGCAACTCGATTTATTCACAAATTCTACTAACTAAATACAACCTTAACCTAAAATTGAAATAAAATAAAATAAATTAAAATAATAAAATTAGATATATAACAGTACAGTAGAGTCTCGCTTATCCAGCATAACGTCACATAAGCGAAAATGTCGAATAATAGGGAAATGGTAAGAGAAACCCTATTGAACGTCGAAGAATGTTATAATTTTTCACTTTACGAACCTAATAATCATGTTTTACAATTAAACATGAAAAAAGTAACTGAAAACAGAACTTACAGAATAGTCTGAAATTAAATACGGTTCGTAGAGTACTTCTAAAGTTCCGTACTTTGATGATTGAATGCATTTTTGATCGAAGTCTGTTTTCCGAACGAGTGCCGTTTCTTCGCTGCTAACTCTCGCAATCTTTGCAGCATCACTATGTTGATTTCTGTAGCTTCTTCTTCTTGCTCAATGTATTTAAATGCAGTTTCTAGAGCCTTAATTTTGCCGTTATGTGAAATCCTGCAATGTAGCAGTTGGTCCTTGATCTTGATCTCAATTTCGTTGTCATCGCAATTGACAAGAGCGACACTTCCTTCATGGGTTATTTCATACCCATCATCCTAGATCCAACTTTCAGTTCCGTGCAAAGATGCATCCTCACATCTAGGGGTACGGGGCACTAAAGGCAAAATCGTTTCTTAGGTTTCATCTGTGCTTTCGGTTTTCATAGCTTCATCATAGTCTAGCAGCTTCTTCCACGATTTAGCAATTTTTGTTGCCCCTACGTCAGTCCAGGCTCGTGCAACCCAATAAGCAACATCCTTTACAATGAATGTGTTTCAATTTTTAAACCATGTCTTGTTCTTCATCAATTTTTTCTATCACTGTGGACAGTAGCTTGCTGCAATAGTTCCTTTTTATCGTTTCCAAAACGCCCTGATCCATAGGTTGGAATATGGCCGTCACATTGGGGGGGGGGGCAGAAACATTGCCTTAATATTACCATCTTAAAACCACTATGCATTAGGGTGCATTGTAGCGTAATCTAGCAACAAAACAGTTTTTTCTGGGTAAAATATTTTCTTTCACAAACTTCTCTGTTGAAGAAATGAATTGCTTAAAGAACTAGTCTTTGAAAATTTCACTTTTCATCCACGCGCTTTTCTGACTATATTTTGCAGGAAGAGCGTTTCTAAAAATGTTTTAAAGATTCTAGGATTTTTGGATTTTCCAATCATTACAAGGTCCATTTTCAAGTTTGCTGTAGCATTGTTGCATGCTAAAATTGTCAGCCTTTCCTTAATACGCTAATTGCCAATGGCTGCCGCTTCCGTTCTGGTTGCAAGACACTTACTAAGGAACATTTAGTAATTAAGGCCTGGCTCATCACAGATACATATCTGATCACCTCTGGCTTTCAGTTTCAACTAGAACGTTTTCTTGAATGCTTCCATTTCTTCAAAATTCGGTGATAGTTTTTCACCACAAACACTTAACTGAATAATACCGTAACGTTTCTTCCATTGGTCGGACCAACCGACACTAGCTGTGAAATCTGGGTTCCATTCATTGCATTCATTCCGAAAATGAAAAGCCTTTTGCTGTAAAATAGGTACTGAAATAGGCACACCTTCGTCCCTGAACTGTGTAAATCAAACAAATAAAGTTTCGCACACTTTTTCATAGTAACATTTTTCATAATTTGTCTTTCTTTTAATGCACACTCCGAACTCTTGATGCACACCACTTTTTATTTCTATTCGTTTCCTTTTCAAGTCTTCTACTGTTACCCGTCTAATACCAAAGTCGTCAGATACCTTCTGCATTGTCTCTTCCTTGTCCAGTCTTTTGATTGTCTAAAGTTCTTGTCCCATCGATACAACTTTCTTTCTTTTCGTTGCCATTTTTTTCTTGTACTTGATTCTATAAAGTACACTGCATTTCAGAGTTACTTGGACTCAGAATATGTCTTAGAGCAATCTGAAATGTAAAAGTCCGTATTCTGTTCCCCACGGAAGTAAAGCAAGGTTAGAGGGATTTAGACTTTGCGTCACATCTTTCGTACTAGTTCTTGTTTAAAAGAATTATATCAGCAAAACAATGTTATTTACCTTTATGTGTTTTACCATGATGATAAATTGACAGTTTCTAACAAGATTCTAGGAATAGGCCTACAATTCTATTCTTCCTTTCAATTTATTTCAATTATTCTTAAAAATTAATCGCGGCTGACTCACTATCCTCCAATAAAAAATAATGCACGGTCTTCCTCGCGTTAAGACATGTTCCAGGATCAGTAAATCTTAAATGTTACACACTGTATTTCTCAGCGGAGTAGACATCTTAATTAATTACAACAGTGATGTCGTTCTATATTTTCTCACTCAATTGAGAATTATTATTAAAACTTGAGAAGAATGCCCACTTTTGTCAGGCCAGGTTTCGCAGGAATTGGTTGAACTCGCATGTTGCACGGGCCTGGCTTTCAATAATT
>JAGDQP010047726.1:417-14948 GCA_022664845.1 Lepisma saccharinum
ATCTGTTATGATATATGACGGTAAATATTTATTAATTCCTTTGGACATTAGAGAAATACGCCATGCTTGATATTCAGTTAACTGTGAAATAAAGATTTTGGAACGAGTTGATTAATTTTTTGAAAGAATTGATTAAATCTTGCCTTAGTGTTCAAGCAATCGTCTTACTTTTAGGTCCCTTGGTAGCGAAGCTATAACGAAAGGAACCTTCTAATCCCGCTCATGTTGTCCGTCCGTTCGTGTACAGAAATTAAGTCTCAGAAACTACAAGGTGTAGTGAGATACTTGAGGTGTCGTTGCGAACGTCTTTGCTAGGATAGCTCAGAGCCTTAGGAACCGTTTTGATTGCTGCATTGGTTGAGTGTTGCCAGTCCATTTTTGTAAAACCGGTTGTTCAAATTGCTTCCATTTGATTAGAACCAGCTAGGCCAAAATTTGTATAAATATTATTGGTCACAATACAAAAGCACTGAGAAGTCTTACATTGCCAAGTAGCCCACTAGCCAGTGTTGCCAACCTACTTTCTATAAAAGTATTCTTGTTTTCAAATTGGTTTTATTATTTTAGCCATAGCAGCACTCAACTTGTCATAAACTTTGTATGACACAATAAAATCCCATTGTCAGTGTTGTCTGCACATTTTAAAAATAATCAGTTATTCAAATTGCTTCCATTCAGTTAGGCCTAGCTGCGCCAAACTTGACATAAACATTATTCGACACAAGAACTGAGGATTTTCCCGAACATATGCAATGTAGTAACCAGTGCTGCCATCCTATATTATAAAACATCATGCTTGCGTGTCTAAAATGTTATCAAATGACCGTAGGCTTTGCGAATGTTAAGTAAAATAGCAACTTTAACTTTTAGAACGCTTACTATGATTAAATGGATCAAGTTTTAAAGCTTACTTTAACCTTCAAATATTAAACACAGTAAAAATGAGTTCTTGTTATACCATAAAGGACGGATTATAATATTTGAATTAATTTCTGTTTTTGTCACATACTAAGAAGTACTGAAACTAAACGCATACATAGTTACACATCGAGATTTTTTTTAGTAGATGGCAGCATCAACCATCTGAAAGCAACATTATATTTTGATGCTTTTAGAGAAATTCTAAAGTGAAATGTACAACCAAAAAATTGCCAATAATTTACTATTGTAACAAGTGTTGCAAATATACTATGATGTAATTTTAGTTTGTGCAATTCTCGCAATTTCGTTACCTCCTTTTCCCCTTAACCATCGCTTCATTTGCTCTCTTCATTTTCACGCATCCGGACCTTTCGGAAATAAATTAAAGACTATCAGAAAATTGAGTTATTAGCATAATTATCACACTTTCGATTTATATTTCATATTCTTTTTATTAAACCAGTCTTTCAACTGACACCACTTGTATAGGCTATAAGGTGGGTAGGGAATGTACCGGACCAGAGATACTACAAGGATATTTAGTTTGGTGTGAGTGTGTTTGTAAAACCAAAATCAGGGATTTTAAGGGAAATGCCCCAGGGTTTCTATCGATTTATAACAATATATGCAGGGGTGACACCCCCATTAGGAGATCTGGCAGAATCACTCTCAGGACAGTTCCTAACGATAAGCCTACTTTTGCGAATTTTATCCCATGACCTGGTAGCGACATTGCATCACTAATTGTGGAAACGTACATCGCAAAAAAATATATTACTTTATTCATAATGCACTTTTCCAAATACTTTTAAAAAATTGTAATTTTGTGTTATTTTTAGCAACTAATGACTTTGGACTGTCTCGAGTCTATTAGATGTTAAATTTCTAAAATCCATGTCCTAGCCGGGATTCGAAATCCGGGACCTTGGAGTCGCTGTCGTGACTCCTCTGTCCATGGTGGACTACACTTTTCCAAAGTTCATTACTAACGAATAAACACATTAAGAAGCATTCGAGAGGTCATGGGTTTGATCATAGCGGCCGACCATCCTAACTGAGGTTCTCTAGATTTTCTTCCTCAATCACACCAGGCAAATACCGGGATGGCACCTTCAACTTAGGCTCTGGCCAACACCTTCTTGAATCCTTTACCCTCCTCTATCCCGTACAGATCCTTAAATATCTAAAAGTTATAAATTCAATTCAATTACAAATTAAAAAGACAGAAAAAATAAACGACCTGCTTTGATCGGTTTTCCAACGAGAAATGACACGATGTGGAGACTCTCATAAAAAATGTCCATATCTTCTACGTACTTACCACATAATATTCACACCGTATTGTGTTCGTATAGGCTTTACAATCACACCATTCAGAGGGCAATATGACGTGTATAGGTATAAGGAGAAAAAATTGAAGTGGAAGATAAAGGTATTCACTGTTACATGCTGATAGGAGAGGACGATAGAGGGAAAATTCAATGCAGGGAAACTGATATTGAGCCCTCAGCCCTAGTGGATGAGAATAATTAATCAATAGTTTAAATTATGTTCACTTGTCACGTACGGTACATATAGGAAACAGGACTCGGGACATTGATATCGTTTTCCAAGATCATGGAAAGACACACAGCAAAAGCTCAACTATTTTTAGCCATGGCGTCATCATCAACGGATGGGGACCGGGGAGCTTTATTAAAGCCAAATCGCATAATATCCTACTGTACAGAATCTTGATTCATTGTGTTTTCTTAAGAAAAACCTAATTAATTAACATATTGTTTGATAAGCATGTTGTATCAAAGGATGCACAATTGCCACATGCTGTTCTTCTCATGTCATCTACTGCTGTTACCACCCATAAAATTCATTTTATCCTATTTTTATCTCATCATACCCAAACATCTAAATTTCTCGTTTCTATAGAATTCGCGTCTACTGCATACAACATAATAATACTTTCCAAGGAACGCTTAATCCGCCCTTTACTTATTTCTTTGCGAGTCAGGCCCCTACAAAATGCAGAGTTGCAAAGAGAGACAAATCTTTCACATACACAATTAGAGATAGTATTATATTTCGATTTACCTACAGTCAACAATTATTATAGCTTATTATGTCTAAGATATTTGTTTCTTTAGTCAGGTAATCCACAACACGTAGGGAATATGCTACGCAAAAGGTTTATTAGTTATTTTATAAACTTTTGATATTAACTTATTCTATACAATAGCATTTTGTGTGGCCAAGTCGAGAAAAATTAATAGATCATATTTAATTCTCAATAAGAGATATTCATGGAATAATGCGATACTAAATAATGACTCATATCTTCAACATTTATCCGAGTAATGATGATACATCAATTATACAATTTAAATGTTCATATATATGTGCGTGTGTGTGTGTATGTATTTTCCAGTGCTGGCAGATACAGCTGACTTTATGGAAACATACCTAACATCTCAGAAATAAATTATCAGCAGAAGCGTAACTAAGATTCTTCTGTGCAGAGTCCTTCTAGCAACGCTCACTAACAGATGGGGTAGTAAACATATATATTTCAAAGTTTATTGCTAGAGGAATGCCAATAAGTTGAGTTATAGAGCAGTTAAAATTATTATCTACACATTGTTTCTCGAAGAGAGGTTTCCTGAAAAGTAGAAAATAATGAAATGAGCTCTTATTTATAAACACTTTTTCAGCAAATTTACGGTTAATTACCATAGAGCGCCTAATATAATACACGAAATTAAGATTAGTTTGAGCTAAATAATGTAAAATAAAAAGACGTTCTTTTTGGGAAGACTGTTTCTGCTTACGTTGGCTGGTGCGGTCTTAAATTTTGAATCGTGCAGAAAGGGAATACAATAAGATTTACATGCTAGTAGGGCAGAACATAATTTTGCATTGAAATTATAAATACTTTCAGCTTAGATTTATGTGGAAGTTTTAAATGCATGTGTATGCCATAACATGCACCGTGTAAGAAACGGGCTTATCTTTTACATCTGTAATAGCGAAAGAACGTCTTGATGTTTTAAGAGCAACGTCAAAAACGAAATGTCTCTTTGTCTGTTAAAATATATTAAATAAGAGGGAAAAAGATTTCTCTTTAAGAATTTGGTCGTTAGAAGTACATAATCAGAAGATGGTCAGAAAAACCTTTATTTTAACATTTATTTGACATTAAGTTCAATTATTCTTTAAATGAAAAAAGAAGACAGCTTATGAAGATGGTCGCAGGAATATTAAACTGAAAAATTATAAAGACGAGATATTTGTTTTAATTTGAACATATTAAGATGAGGAGGGAGACAATGTGATGTTAATATCAACCGTGAAGGATAGAGTAAACCATCAATCATGAGTTTGCAAAACGAACGAACTTATAAGGAAATGGTGAAATATAATCAGCTTAGAGTATTGTCAATAATGTTTTAAATGTGACCTTTATTAAAATATGCACAGTAGAAATTAAATGATCTTTCAAATTTTGGTAGCCGAGTAATTGGTTAGATTTTAGCATAGTGCATACGGGTGATATCTAAAGTTGATTCTATATGCGTATTTTCTTTAACGATTTCATAAAAGAACATTACTCAATCATTAACATCAATGCTGTACTCAAAATACCACAGCATACTAAATATTTTTACTTAGTACAATCATGGACAACAATGTGCACAAAGTATGTTGACATCCTCGTATCCAGTTTTGTTGCATTACGCCTCTTCTGCAAATAAGAACATATACTTACATATGTTTCAATTCCTTAATTTACGAATGCTTCCTACAACCAATCCCGTTAAGATCTCCATGAAATTCTATAAGCACATTTCTCAAAATTACTCTGATTGTAGAACTCAATTAGACATAGTAGGACATTGTTATTTCGTTTTCTAAACGAACTAAAGGAAACATAATTCTCAATGTTTATTACTTCACGTTAAGCTCAGTATTTAAACCCATGTTTTTGAATCAAACTCATTATGATGTTTTAGTTAATTGTTTAGGTAAATATCTAATTACATGTGACACTGTGTTTCTCCGTACTCTAATAGCTGCTTTTATAGTGTAGCTCTTTTTCAACTATGTTATTTGATTTCCCCACCTTTCTGCTGATCATTCTTTCCTCTCTTCTGTAATCATTGTATTCATTCTTGAACAAATGTTATCTATCTTCCATCATTAAATTTTGCCAACCAACTAGCTACTTGCTATTTGTATTACGTGCATTTTAGATTCAAATTATAGACCGAATCTGTATATCTAAACAGATAGCTGAAACTATATATGTAAACCGGTTATGTGGAAGTCTCAAATTTTCAAGTACTACTGCTATTAGTAACTAATAGCCCCTAATTGTTTAGATCTGAATTGTGATGAAACAAGGAACATGTTGGTGTCGACACGATATTACCACAAGAACCAGAACTTAGATGGAATAAATCGATTACGAGTATCAGCCTCATGTCAAAGGCAGTCGATGCAGAGGAGTTGCAGTCGTGGTCCTTGCCCTAGCCTAGGATGTTCTCACACTAATTTCATACGCGCTCAATTGCGCCCTTCGTGTGAGAAAAGTTTCTTAGTCTTGGACGGTATTATTACAGACTCTATCATTTGTTCCTGCAACAAGATATATTCGTTATTTCCAGAACTTGAGGAAAAGCTCCCTGTAGTTCATTGTTACTGTTTTTCGTTCCTTGGAATCTAAGAATATTTGCTGATATAACTCACAATAAGTCAGTTGTGAACCCAGTCTAAAGGGACAGCCATTGTTTCTCTCGGTGTGCTACATTTTAAATTACCAATAACAGACGAGAAGTACCTTCCTGATCTATGAGAAAGTAAGCAAAAATCCGTACAGGAGATCTTTTAACACTACTTGAAGTTTCAAACGAACACCAGTTTTCTTTACAGATATATTGAGTTCTATTTCTTCTGTAACAATCAGGGGATATTACAGAATACTATTGCTTACCTAAAATTTAATTGAATTGTAATTTAATTTTAAGTGTATCTGACTGTAATTTGTGCAAACTTGTAAAATCAATTATCAGTGCGCTTTTGTAGATATTGCCTAACAGTAATACAGGAAGTACACTGTATTTGAAAGCAACAATATACTCCAAAGGCATTAATTTAAAAATATAGTTAACTTGTAGTCCATAGATGGTAATACATTCGAACTAATTTAAACATTGTTTTAATTTAAAATCTAAACAAAGGGCTTCTCTTGGCTTAAACGAGATTTATCTAAATTAGTTGTTTCCCTTACTTTTGTTGTTGTTAGTTACTGACATTATAGTCTTTTTTATTTGTCAATTAACCTTAAAGTTTTAAGGGATTTATTAAGCTCACTGTGACATATACGTGTGACAGGTTTATTTGCTAACCATCATCAGCATTTTTTTCCAGAAATTGATGAAGATGATTATAAAATCAAATGAAAATATACTAACTGAACAATAAAAAATCAATTTAACAAGACACCCGTCTTTTATAAAGGATTTACTTTTAAAAGTTACAAATTAACATCTCTGTATGAACTTAAATTAGCATGTTAAAAGAATAATTTGTGAAACTGTACATACGTGGACAAGGTTAGACATGATGTTTGACTTGTATTTTAATTTGATTTAGTTAAATTTAATTAATAATGCTTAATAGAGCACCACAGAAAAGAATATAACTGAAACTATAAATGATACAAATATTTAAATTTGTAATATGTTTTCAACAAAGATATTTTATTTGGAATTTACTCCAAAACAATAAATCTGATAATATATGTTTCCAAGGTAACAACTAAATGTCTTCAGTAACATTGTTTTATTAATCAGTGTTGTAATGGCAATGTTATTGTCATTAATTTATGCATTGCTATATTCATCGATCATCGTTTGTTAATGCAGTCAAACTTAGCTGATCAGGGTCGTCCGTTTTCTGAGGTATGCCCACATATTTTTTGGTATCGACTCACTTTAAGAAGACAATATGCGGCAAAACGTCATAGTAAGAAACTGTGACAGACTCTCGCTACAGCGTTAGAATTCTTTATGTAACCTCGTCTCCGTAATATAACCTCACCTCCTTTTTATTATAACCTTTCGTGTGAATACAATATACACGAGAGAAAGGTGAGAAAACCAAGAACTTTATTTACACTCCTCAAATTACCGTTTCCCGCATCCACACACATGGTCCACAATCCATGTATTGGCATTTCCGAGAAATTACAATGTTTTCTCACTTTTCATTATTAATGATATGTAACAAACTAGTATATGGCACCCTTACAATCCAAAGAAATGGATATTTACATTCATAAATTGTTTTCCGAAAGCATCCTAATTGTGTAAGACTGAAAGAAAACTTTTTTATCTGTTTGTGTTACTGTCAAATAAACAAGTCATATAACTCTAATCTGACCTCGTGTATTGTACTGAGAGGACGTCGTTCTTCAATTACAATTGCAAAATTAAATTACTAAATTTTCCTGCTCAATCCTCTCGAAAACTTGAGTTCACGATTACTTGAAATTCTTTGGGATAACCCCATTCAAATTTTACTTTCCGACTTTGACAGTTGAGTTTACTTTATAGACTTCGTACGACCTATTTACGCTAGTGCCCGATAATACACTGAATATTTACTGCAGTATATTTGAAACGCTGAGCTGAAAAAGGAAAACTCCAGGTACTTTACATTTGAGAGAGAGAGAGAGAAAAAAAAAAGCAATATAACCTCACAGTGCTCCCTCCGACCAGGTCTTGTGATTAATTACAATCTAGATCTCCTGCTTACAAGAAGTGTGGAAATAGCAATACGAAATCATTTTTGTTTGAATATAGTGGAGATGATATGCAAAATCCAAAGTCAAAGATACTAAGAAACACATTTCTTAAGACATTTATATATGAACTGGGCACTTTTACAATCGTAGTAAAATGATTCCAAATTTAAGTGTCTAGTACAAATGTAGACAATATTAGGAGAGATCTTCAAGAAGTAGTTGTTACTGCGGCGATTAACTTGCGAGTTCCATAAGCCATAGAGTTAGTTTAGTTAGTACAAATGTCTAGTACAGCAACGTACCGGGTTGGAGTTACTGGTCTTATAGAGACGCCTCAAAAGGGGGCGGATAGGGGAATGCTTAACAGATATGCTGGGTTCCGGAAATATTCCGAGGCGTACCAAAACCAGTACCACTGCCTTGGGGTAAGTAGAGGCATCTGCAAAATCTAGAGGAGAACCCAGATAACCATTACCACGATGAGGTTGAAGATGAATGTAAAATAGCAAAGCTCATAGATGGACAAAGGACGACATCCTGAATGTCTGCCTTCACTGCAAAATCATAGAACTGACAACTCTACACCGTTAAAGCATGACAATAAGTAGTAATAGATGCTACGCGGATTCTCCTAGGGTACAATATTCCAGAGGTAAACTAGTCCATCATTCGGATCTCCGGGCATGCAATGCTTCAGAAACCTCCAAGAGCAGGCTTAAGAAAGACCGTAGAATAAGAACGTGGAACGTACGATCGTTATATAAAGCGGGCGCTCTTTAGGTGGCGGTATGCGAGACCTAGAAGTACGAACTGGACGTAGTAGCGATATAAAAATCCGAAAGGGGGTCAAGATGCATACGACAGGGCAACTACACTTTCTAATAAGGGGTAAAACAGTCTTACAATTTCAGAACAGGATTCCTCAATAAAAACAATACTTTGCCTTCGGAACAGGATATAGATTTCGTAAACGATAGACTATCGTACGTTACGACACGTACTCTATGTGGCAACATTATTTCCATACGTGTCTATGCTTCGACCGAGATGGCTAATGATAGCGACAAAGATACATTTTACGAGGAGCTAGAAAGATTACCGTCGTATAATACGAAAATTGTGTTCTGTGATTTCAAAGCTAAGGGAGGAAGGGAGGACAATTATAGACTTGATATAGACAAATACATAGAGTCTTCACGAAATAAGCAACAACAATGCAGACATACTAATAACTCGCGCAATATCAAAAAACCTACTAGTAAGGAGCATGTACTTTCAACACAAAAATATACACAAGTACACATGGATATTTCCGGATGGCAAAACTCTCAATCAGATCGATCACGTATTAGTACATAGACGAGGACACACCTCTATAATGGACGTTAGATCGTACAGAGGGGCGGAAGGTGATATCGACCATCAGTTAATTATCAGCGAAGTGAGGGAAAAGTTATGCATTGCGAACAGAGAAGGTAAAGGATCAAAATAACAAAAATTCGAAGTTCAACAATTAGATAATCCGAGCCGATTACCAACTGGAAATCTCAAATAGGTTCGAAATCGTAACCGATGCGAGTGGTAATAAAGATGGTATTAATAATGAAATTGATATAAGTAAGATATAGGGGGCATATTGTGATACAGTGAAGGGCGCAGATAGATAATGTTTAGGTTAATGTATAGTTTAGATAGATAATAGCTTAGGTAACCAGCTTAGATTAGGGATGTATGGAATTAAACATGAGGATCTTCAAGCACATCCCACTAAATTTATCGATGTATGGAAACATCAATTCTACCAACTCGTTAATTTATACAACGGAAAAAACAGAGGAATTCAAAATCTAAAAAACAGAACCACGAATACCTAGCAAGATCCAGGTAGAAATGTAGATAAAGAAATTTAAAATTTTCAGATCACTGGGAATATACAGGGTGTCCGAAAAGTCCTTCCCTGATTACAAAGAATGATAACTCAGGCTAGAAATAAGATAGAAATATGAAACTTGTGTTGAATTGTTTACAAACTATCAAAGTTTTGTTCACACATCAGTAAACTTCCACATGAGCACCCTTGGTAGCACGTAGCACATCGAGGCGATATTCAATTTCCGTCCACACATTAGCCAACATCACTGGAGGGATCGATGCAACGACTGTGGTTATCCGTTGCCGCAGGGTTTCAAGATCTGGTACAGGTGTTCGGTAGACCTCGTCCTTGACATAACCCCATAAAAAGAAGTCTAATGGGGTTATGTCAGGAGAGCGTGGAGGCCAAACCGTTGGCCCATCACGACTAATCCATCGCCCAGGAAAGGTCATATCGAGATAGGCACGGACGTCCAAACCCCAATGAGGCGGTGCACCGTCTTGCTGAAACACGACATCGGGGTGATACTGAAGCAGCTGAGGAACAGCATACAGTTGCAACATGTCCAGATACACTGCAGATGTGATGGTAGCCTCAGCGAAGAAGAATGGCCCGATAATTCGATCGTGCAACAGCGCGCACCAAACATTCACCTTTGGACTGCCCCTGGTGCACTCCATGACCTCGCCAGGGGGTTGTGAACCCCAAATGCGCACATTATGGCGATTCACTACTCCACTGACAAACAAGGTCGCTTCGTCGGAAAAGGCAATTCGTCTGAGATAACCATCATCGTCCTCAATACGTGATAGCATTTCGACCGCAAAGTCATATCGACGTGTACCGTCGTCGGGCAACAAGGCCTGAACGATTTGCACTTTGTATGCACGAAACAATAAACGTTTGTGTAGAATGTCATGGAGAGAGCTTTTTGGCATCTGTAATTCACGTGAGGCCCTGCGCACCGATTTCTTCGGACTTCGCAGAAAAGACTGCCGCACAGCTTCCACCGTGTCTGCTGAGGTTCTTGGTCGACCAGACCTCGGAAGGTCAGCAACCGATCCTGTGTTCTTGAACTTCTCATACCAGGCTTTAATGCTCTTGACATCAGGTGGATTCCTTCCAAATGTTGTCTGGAAGTGTCTCTGCACCGTGGTTGGTGATCGTGTCTCATGGTACCACAGGACACACTGTGCCTTCTCCTGATTGGTTAGCATGGCTTCTTGGGCACTGCACCTCATCCACTACTTACGTACTGCGAACCTAAAACAGAAAAAACAGAAAAGTAAAACTTTGAGAGGTCGTAAACAATTCAACACACGTTTCATATTTCTATCGTATTTCTAGCCTGAGTTATCATTCTTTGTAATCAGGGAAGGACTTTTCGTACACCCTGTACAATATTCCAGCCAAATTAATTAAAGCGGTAGGAACGGTACTAATCAAGTAATTGCATTAATTAATAAGTGCTATATGGGTAAAGGAGGAGCTTCCAAAGGAATGGAAAACCTCACAAATAGTTAAGGTTTATCAAAAGGCAGATAAACCTTACTGTCTTAACTACTGCGGAATCTCATCACTACTAATATGTTACAAAATACTGACTAATATCCATTTAACTCGCCTAAGCATATATGTAGATGAAATAATTTGTGATCACCAATGTAGATTTATAAAAAGTAGACCCACGTTGGACTTGATTTTCACCTTGAAAAATAGCAGAGGAAAAATGGGAATACAATTGGGTTGTTAACCAGTTATTCGTCGATTTTAAGAAAGCATATGACTTTATCAAAAGGAAAAAAAACACGATATCCTGGTACAATTTGAAATTCCGAAAATATTGTTCAGCTAGTGAAGATGTGTCTCAACGACTCCATAAGCAGAGTACGGATAGGTAATAAATAATATGTCAGATAGTTTCAAGATTCGCAACGGATTGAGACAAGATGATGCTTTGTCACCATTAGCGTTCAACTTTGCGTTAGAATATGCGATTCAGAAACTAAGAGAGTGTGTGTTGATGTGTCTTCTGAGGAAGATGTTGTTAGAACATTAAAACCGTTGATCTGGTTGTGTATTTTTGAAATAAAGTTAAGTTTGATAGCTTTGTCAGCTTGTTTTGATTAAATTAAGTATGGATACAAGGCCTCAATATATGTCCTCATTATTTTTATTTCACGTAAACGGTTGTGACTTTCTTTCTAGTGTTGTCTGCTCACCTCATGTATTTTGTACTTTGCCAATATATACTTTGCTTTTACCTCGGGACAGCAATGTTTATTTGTACTTAAAATATTTGAAATGTTCCGAGGATATTTTAAAACATTTTATTTTATCGCTTTCTTGAACACTAAAAATTATTCATGTTGTGGTGTCTGTGTGATAGAGGCTGTATTAAGTATGTGGCTAATCCCATTTTGTATAGTGGAAAGATCTCCAGCGAGCTTTTAGTATGCACATTCTAGCTGATAATTAAAATTTTTATAACATTATGTATGTTCTTAATGGATAGCATTTCAAATACAAAATCTTGGGATGAACCACTAAGTAAAATTAAGAACATAGATTTGAAGTGTGATCATATTACTCTAATGCAGTCTTTACAATACTGCAAGTGTTCATTAGCTATCTTCGTGTAAAGCAATCAGCGTTAAAAAATTCTGCGGATTTGTTGTGTCTTGAGGTTCGAACTTTAAAAAAAGTGAATTGATGGATATTAAAAATCACATGAAGACCTAACTCTTAGATCTGATCGATTCATATTTACGGAAAGATAAAAATCTATTATGACAGAGATGTATTTATTGTACCTTTTAGTTTTAAGTTAAACTTATCACTGAGTGGGTTATTTCAATGCTAATTCTGGAAACATTACAAAAAAAAACTTGTGTATCAAGAATTATGTTACCGTTTCATGTTAGAAGTATCTACTTTTAATATATTATGTGCATTGTTTTAATTTGTTCCTAGTTGCTCTGAACGCATTTTTTTATATAAAAGACTCTTTACCTATAAGAGGTAAATTAGCCGTTGTGGAAGGAGTTTCGAGGTTATGTATGCTCTGTATCTGACAACTAAAGTGAAAGCATCTTATTTGCAAAAAAGCTTGAAATTTATGGTTGAATAAAACACATATCTATGCATATGTATTAGAGATGGATCTTAAAACATTTGACAATTAATACATGATAACCTCAAGTCTCCCTAATGGTTTATATAGTATTTTTTAAACTGATGTTCAATATTTATCCCAATTTATCCAATACTTTCTTGGAAATCAACAGTAGCTGATCAGCTATAAGATAAGAAATACTTCTATTTGGGAAGAGAGCTCTTCAATTTCGTAAATAAAGTCATTGAACTTTTAAAATGGCTATGCATTCAGATGAATTAGTCCAAATATGGAACTAGAGTGCAAAGCTCTTTTTGATAAAACCGTTACTGGCTTTGTAGGTACATTTAACTCAGCCATTAATCGTATTCTACTTAATTACACGTTTATTTGAGAAAAAATAATCATTATATCTTATTTAAAAGTCTGATTTAAGATTGCTCCTTTCATTGATTTTAATCAGATAAGCAAGGGAAAAATTTTCACAAGTCAAAATACAATAATACTTATGTATTATTGATATTAATTATTCATGTATGAATAATAATAATAATAATAATAATAATAATAATAATAATAATAATAATAATAATAATAATAATATTGACAATATTTTCGATATCAAAGCTTTCTTAAAAGAAGAGAAAAGCATTATGGGAAGGATCACATTTTTGCTTTAGACTTAATTTATCTTCAAATAACTTCAATTATTGTATAATAAATATTAGATACTAGATAGAGTATGAACTGACTATTATGAACATGTTGAGCCCCATTTTTGGCGATGCATCAGATTTTTTTCAGGTTTCATCTCTATTTTCTCTCGAGAAAGATTTTTTTTCCTTATTTAGAGAGTAGAATAATGTAAGGACGGAAACATTTCATGCTTGAATATGTTATTGGTAAACGTGTACAAGAACGACAACCAGTAAATATATGCAATTATGCAAATATAGTACATGTGAAAATAAATTTGCAATATTATTGGGGAAATTTATTTTATTATAGTTGTTATAGAAGAAGGGCTTAAATTGCTCTGAACGCCTGCATTTACATTTACCTTAAGTTGTATTTCATCATATGCGATAGTCCTATTTCTTCAATGTTAAGAAGTGTTAAAGTTCGTTATCATATGCTCAAGTAATGACTTTGAACTGATCTTATAAAAAATACAAAGGAGGTCTGCAAACTATGTTCGAAACTTTTAATATTCCCCATATTGTTTATTGTATATGTTCTAAAAATATGATGCAGCTTTGCTTTGCCATCTATCAAACATAAAAATATGATGATGTGTGTCAAGAATAATATGTTCTGGCATCTTCACACAGGAACCCCTGATGGTAAATTTCCTGACGCCATGGTAAATTTTGTACTTTTTCCTGGCTTTTGACTTAATATTTAATAATTTTCCTGATTTCTGATAAATCTTGAAATTCCTGACTTTTTTATGTTTTTGGGTACCCTGTTGTACGTATTTTTCGGGATTGTTTCGGTTAGCAAAAGATAAGTCTTATTTTGGTTTCATTTACTCTTCATTTTGGAGTATTGTGAGGAGAGAGAGGGGAAACAGAATCATAGAAAGAGAGAAAAATTTCTGAGTTATACCTGAATTGCAAGAGTAGTGCAATTGAAACAAGTTCTATAATAGTTTGTTACTAATACATATATTGGAGTGACAAGAGGAAAATAAATAATCGGCAGTACCAGCTTGTCTCTTCAAACCCTCCCCATCGCCAACCGTGACTACCATTTGCTCTGTGATGTGGTTATCAGTCACTATGTAATAAACATTGCACTCTTAGAAGGAAAGAACAAAAACA
>JAGDQP010047728.1:0-14948 GCA_022664845.1 Lepisma saccharinum
CCATCCACAAACCGTGGAAACGGTGAAAGTCTTTTCCTTCTGTTAGAATTTGTTCTTAGAGGTTTCTCTTTTGTGCAAACTGCAAACTACCTCCCATCTTGCTGATGTACGGGGGTGACAACAGCGCTCGAGACAATCAATGAAAAGGCAAGCAAAGCTTGTCAGAGCACTGATTCGGTGAATGACGTGAAGTTCAGTGAAGGTCACGTGATACCAGGTTAGAAGACGGAGAGTAACGTGTTCTCGTGCTCGTGCTGTCATCTCCAATAGAAAATTTTATTTGTGTCAAATTTACACACACATTGGCAGCGCTGGCTCTATGCATATACCGAAACGTGACAATAAACACTACAGCTTCCGAAGTCGCCGGAAAGAGTTGACGATACAACCCTTCTTGCTCATAGTATCAAATTCATGTTATCACGTCCACTTGAATGACAGCGCGTAGGCAAATAAAAATGTAGTTGCTGTCTGGTTTTGATTATTTGAAGTTGCATTATTTATACTGTAAACGTTGAAATAACATTGAACTTTGACAATATTATACTATCAATACATGGCCAATTGTTATTTTTCACTCGCACTGTTTATGTGTGTCTGTTAGGTTGATTACCTTACATCCATGAAAACGCAGATTGTCCCGGATTTGATTTTTTAAATGCAATTTGGCTAAGTTAAAAAAAAAAAAATCCTGGGGTTTTTAAAAGTATCCCTTTTGTATGTACAGTGGATGTTAAGAGCTGTATAGAAATATCTGTCAAGCCCGCGCCAGTTCTTTTCAAAATCTACATTGTTTTCAAATGATCATAGAGTCGAAAACTATTGAATTATAAAGTTACTAAGCCGTTATGCAAATTGTTCTAAAACAATATTTTGTGATTCGAAAATGAAAAATTATTTCCCGAAGACCGAAGCGGAACCAGAGGTTAATTTTAATATCCTTTCCTTTATTTCAGCAGGCGAGACTCAGCTATTAGCTGTACTTCCACCTAATCCTTGTTAGATCACACAATGATGGAATAATAAAGAATACGCACGCACAATATTAATGAAATATTGAAAGAAAAAAGACCATTCGAAAAGTGACACATTTACACAATATCATGAGAGAAATATCAGTTATTTGCTGATTGAACAACGTGATCTCACCCCCTGGGGATCGTTCAAATATTACGTAATGCAGTTCAAGAGTTTTCTTTATTTTTGCTGGGCATCTTTTCGTATTAATTTAAATATTAGAGATAGGGAAAATACAATATTTTGCTTACAATGGGGAATCTAAACTGGCTAAAATTTTACTTATCTGATATTTGAACGATTCCTTATATGCCTACAGTCAGAAGTAAAGGAAAAGCTTTAAAAATACGTTTTTCTTGACCTTTGAGTTAGTATAAGAAAACAGAAGTGGTAGGCTTATATTGGAAAGTTTTTCACATTATAGCAAAGTGAAATATATTTACGTTGATTAATTTGTCTATAATGTGTTCTATTTGTCTGGTAGTACCTTTGTGAAAAGAGATTTATGGTAACGTGTATGCTTGCATACTAAGTCGTACTAGCGTAAATATCACTTACCTTACTTTCTTTTGATCTTCTACCCATATTCTCAATCCTATTGCTCTTCTCTTTTTTCGTCTTGCAGACAAAAAGAATCCTGTTTTCTTTCTTGCCGGTGCCATCATGTTTATTTTCAAGTTCACTGTTGAAGTTGGCGCGCTAAATGTAACAGACGAATTCTGCGACAACGACATCCATTCGCGGATATCACTCTTGACGACTTTGGATATGGGCCAGTCTAGTAATTTTGGACTTCGGCCCGTCACGATTCGCCATAAGCTGAAAAATCCACACCCATGCCCCTGCCGGGACCTTCGAGCCGATGGCCTACCGCCGCAGACCTCTCGGCCGGCTTTTCAGCTCTAAGAAAAGAACAGTAAATCAATACAATAATTGTAACGCATAACACGTCAAAATAATTATAAAGATTAATTGAGTGCGAGTAGACATAAATATTCCAGTTTCACGAAAAATGAAACTACTAAAAGATTCCCAAATAAATATACAGAAAAAAATTTCAAGATGGCAGCGGTGGTCTACAATGTATATTGCAGCTCCTGAAAAACGCTTGATTTCGTCTACCCATCTTGCATTTGGACCTCGTTTCGGTCGTCTCTTCTCTCTAGGAATCCAGTGTAGTATATTTGTCGTCTACCTTCCATCTGTTCGTCTAGCTATGTGACCGGCCCATCTTCTTCGCAGTCTTGATTGTATCTTCTACCTTTGTTTGTGGGCGAATAAATTCATTTGTCTTCCTGTCCCTCCTGGCTATTCCTAACATACATCTCTCCATTGCTCTTTGTGTGACTCAATCTTTGATTCGTTTCTGCATTCAGTGCCCAAGTTTCACAGCCGTACATCATTACAGGTAAGTCATATTGATTATAAACTTTACGCTTCAGACTCATTGGTAGTTTGCTTTTGAAAATAAAGTGTAGTCTTCTAAACCAACTCCATGCCATTATACATCGTCTGTTTATCTCGTAAGTCAACTTCGTATTTGAAGTTTTGAGCTGGCCCATGTAAACATACTCATCAACTATGCATATTGTCTCTCCGATAATCTTTATTACCTCCTTTGCAGCATGGATATGACTTTTTGTTTTATTTAAAACCATTTTAAGGCCTGTTTTCGAACTATCATTACACATCTCTTCCATTCTGGTTTGTAGTACTTCTGCACTAAGCAAACAGGACTATATCATCAGCGAATCATAGCTGATGTAGATATTCGCCATTGATCTTTATTCCAACTTTATCCCAGTTTCAATTTGGCACACTCTCTCCAGGACAGCTGAAAGCAGTTTTGGAGAAATTGAATCTCCTTGCCTTACCCCTTTTCCAACTTTAATTTTTTTACTTTCTTGATGTAGTCTAATAACAGATGTAGCAGTCGAGTAAATGTTTCGCACTGGGCTTAGCCCCAGTTCACACATGCGGTGCGGGAGCCTTGCGGCGACCGTGCGGCAGCCGCACAAACAGTTCACACATGCTACGGTTTGTCTGCGAACACTCTGCGGCGTTCAAGGACAAATATCAGTTTAAAGAACTACGCAATGGATGCGCACGTTTGTGCAATAGTAGAAATAATTTTCCTAGGTATGAAATTTCAAGTTTCTCTTTTTGTTCAAATTGAGAACATGCTGGTTTTAAAATAAGATCAGTGGTCCTGTTTCCAAACCGATATGTTTTTATTTAAAATGAAATAATGTTGATATTTCATTTGTTTAAAAATTATTTCTCAGTGCAAGAATAAGAACTGCTTTATTAGTTTTAAGAAACCGTATTTTACAGTGCATTTACAAGCAAGAAAATTCGTAGACAACTCCATCCATATTATTATTATTTTCATTGGAATATTCCTATCATATAGTGAGAATATTGTACCTGCAAGTGTGGAAATTTTCAAGTTCTGAAGGTATTCTCATGTAGGTGGGAGTGACAGTTTAAACTATCTGCGATAATTTTATATAATTTTCGGCTTGTAAACAAGGGGTCCCGGGTTCGAGTCCAAGTGGAGGACAATCTCTCTCAGGTGCAAATCGAGTACTGGTTCGGATTCCACTTTGAGCTGTAGCTGTAGGTCCTGTCCTTCATAACCTCGCTGCTGCATAAGAACATTAAGGAGAAACAAACTTATTTCTATTCATATGTAATATAAACAAATAAAGCAAAGCATTTAAACAAAAAAACAAACTTTTTTTTTAGGGGGGGAAGGTTTTGCCAACCCTGGTTTGCTACCATTATTTTGTTTAAGTTCATATTTTTCCCTAGATTATTATTTAAAGGCTGACAATTATTTTATGTCCCTCTTGGACTCGAACTCTACCACTTCGAAGAACCTGTACTGGCCGATTTATCATTTTTTCCGAGATTAATATCAAGGAAGTGAAATTGAAAATGTCATTCTGCCGGTAATACTTTACGGTTGCGAAAGTTGGAGTACGACCTTAGCAGATGAACATAAATTACGGGTGTTTGAAATTAAGGTCTCGAGAAAAATATACGGGCCAAAACGGGATGAGATGACTGGAGAATAGAGAAGACTGCATAATAAAGAACTCCACGGAGTGTACGACTCACCTGATGTTCTAAGAATAATGAAATCGCGACGACTAAAATGGGCAGGCCATGTAGCTCGGATGGGAGAAAAACAAAGACTATATTGCATTTTGATTGGAAAGCCGGAGGGAAAGAGACCGTTGGGAAGATGGAGACGACGTTGGGAGGACAATATTAGAAGGGTTGGAGAAATAAGTGTCTGTAGTGAAAACTGGCTTGATCTTGCCCAGGATAGAGCCCGATGGGGATGAACTTGCGAGTTCTTTAAGCCATAGAGCAAGTAAGTAAGTAAGGATAACATCATTTTTCAATACAAAATAAGTTATTAATTTATACCTCGAATTATTCATTTTAATATTAGGTCAGACTTTATTTTATTATTATTATTATTGAGCTTATAATTCTCTACTTAAAATAGAGGAAAATATGAAGAATCTCCATTTTTATAATTGAACAGTTGAGAAAAAAAGAATAGATTAAAAAAAAAAGATTCCAAACGAGACAAACCGCACGGCTGCCGCATCACATGTGTGAACCATCCAATGCTGTGCAATGGCCGTAAGGCACTTGCGGCTCCCGCTCGGTCGCCGCACCGCTATGGGCAATACGGCAGGTCTGCGGCACCGTCCCGCAGCCGCAGTATGTGTGAACCACTCTATTCGTTTCAATGGCCCATAAGCTTGAGTGCGGCGACCGCGCGGTCGCCGCACGGCTGCCGCATCGCATGTGTGAACCGGGGCTTAGATTCACCTGAAAACATTCGTGTAGATTAAAAATAAAAAAAAAAGTTTTTCTAGAATGCGAAAGAACGATAAGAAATTAGACATGTCCTAGTAAGAACAAGGCGAGGCAGTCAGGTATCTACCTATTTTCCTTTACAATGCGAGAGAGGGTCTAAAATGACTAAATACGTGCTTGTGTATCAGCAATTCAGCATGTCACCCATCTCCTTCCTTCTTCCTCAAGGCTGTCAAACGCCATGCCCCTTCTCCTCATCTACCGCCACGTATTTCCGACACCGAAGTCGGGATAGGTGAAGTGTGTTCTCAGTGTTTGGCAAAGTGTTTGAACTGCCTCGATAGGGTCTATAGTAAGAATTTTTGAGCGTAAATATTTTCGCTTCTTTCCATTTCTGTATCAAATCAGCACTGAATGAAGACGTGGATATTAATTATTGTTAAACAAACGCGGAACATACTGACCACAGATTAATGATATGTACACATAATAAGCTGTGGAGTGTGGTTGGTTCGTCAACTTCCACAAAATCGCTAAAATTAACGTTGAATTTACTATAATGTGTCATACAGCATCGTATAAGTACAGAAAACATGCATGCTTTCCCCATATTTATAAATGGATTTATTTTGTAATGGGAATGCGATTCTTAAATATCAATCAAGATTTGGTTTGGGATTACATTTGTTGGCGCAATCCTTCCACTTGCTGCTGGCAAAGGAGTGATCCGTTCATAACTGGAGTGGACTACTGGAGTACACCATAGTTCCGACTTACTCCGTACAGATGTCACTTTTGTCAACGAGTAAAAGTGGAGGGGGATAGACTGCCCCGTTAAGATGTAGAACAGAGAAAATTACCTGCAGTGGTTAGTTTCAACGAAGTTGCTAGTTGTTGTTGGACGCATTCGCTAAAAGTATGATTATATAAACATTTAAATTCTTACGGGATAACGCTTTGCGTATGGGTGTCCAATTCCTAGAATGAATCACATGTTCCTCTGGCTCCACTGTTTGGGATGAAGATTGAAAAAAGTAAAACAAACTGCTTTTATTTATTTATTTAGGAAAATTAATTCCAATTTTTCATCATACAAAGTACGTAAATAAAATGACAAAATTATTTAACATAACAACACAATGTGTAGGCTACATGTATGAAAATATATATTTCATATCCAAAACGACTGGTACAATTCTGTAAACAAGGTATTTGTACTGTGTGAGGTATGTGTAATGTTTCAATTACGTTTTTTTTTTAAAATAAGTACATAAACTTACAAATGTGAATTATTATTTAAACCAGCAGATGATATGAAAATAAAAGTATCGTACTACCAAGGCGTGGCTAAGATTGACACAAATTCTCTGAGCCGTACTTACGATTCTTGAAATGCATTCAAGAAATAGTAACAAATAGATGCATTATTTCGTAAGTAGGGCTTCCACACAGAAAAATACATTCATGATAATCAAGAAAACGATCTCCAACAAAAGATGGCAGCACTACTTCCGTATATGTCTAATGTATTTTCACTGTTGCACGAAATTTCACTGCTGCTCCTACAAATTCAAGCCTAGAGAGTTCATAACGAATTCAAGTTCGATCAATGCCGATTTTTAATTTTCTAATCTGTTCATTGTTATAGGTTTCGATATTCACAACAACAATGAAGCGATTTCAACAATGAAAAATAAAAAAATGGCATTGATCGACGACCTCTTGAATTAGTTAAGAACTTTTTTCCCGCAAAGTTTGAAGTCTCTAGGCTTGAATTTATAGGAGCAACATTGAAATTTCGTGCAACGATAAAAATACATTAGACATATACGGAGATAGTGCTGCCATCTTTTGTTGGAGATCGTTGCTTTAGATCATCCTTAAATTTATAGAAATGGACATGTAAGTGTAAGCTTTATACTTGGTGATGTAAAACAAACTTTCAGACTGTTCACATGTGATGCTCGTGATGATAAACTTTAAGACTATTTTCATGTGATGCTACACATAATGTTATAATGTAAAGATTTTCATACTGAAATCTATTGTGATACTATAAACTATATTTGCACTGCCAACACAAACTAGACAACATAAGAACTAATCTAGCGACACAAAGTAACTTATTTCTGAGAACCACAGAAATGGACTTCAAAATAGACAATTTATTGGCATGGACGTAAGAAAACAATGAAGAGGATTGTTTTCTTATTGAACTCATAAAAACGAACTTGTTTTATTAAGAAACTAAACATTTAATGACAAACTAAAATATTTACTACCTAATGATTTAAATTCATACAGTAAAAAAATAATAATAATAATAATGAATGCATACTATGGAAAAGCGGGTTAAGTCAGAATTAAATTTGGTGATATTGAGGTTATGTACATCAGTGGTATTCAACCGGGGGTACGCGAATATGTTCCTGGGGGGTACGTAACCTTACTTAATATTTCATAAATGATCAAAGCTGCAGAAAAATATTTATTTCCATTTCCATTTTCGTATTTTTGACAAGGCATTACTGTCAGTGTGGTAACGTAGCCTTAGGAAACAAAAGGTTCTCAATGATCAGGGGGACGAATATTTCCTTCTTAGAATAAAAATGCTCTGCCTGACGGTACAGGACAGGAATGTCACCATTACTTGCAGCTGTGTACCCTACTGCTGCAGGTAGCAGCAAGACGTTATTTTGGGGACCCTGACCATAGGTATTGACCTTGCATCGAGAGGGAAGGGAGGTACAAAACAATCTTCCCCAAAACTTCCACATTCTGGGATCCTGATTCTTGAACAGTACAGTACGGTGAGTTTCGTTGTTCGTGCGCTTACTTCCGAATCCTCGAGTAGAGACGCAGATGCTCCGCTTGTTTCTTGTTACTTCGGCGAATGTCCGTTAACCTGTTTAACTTCAATGGTGTGGTCGCGTTGATAAGTACGTTTTTTAATCTTTGCGAATTAAGAAAAGTCGAACAATTTGTAAACATTTAAGTTTCTCCTCTCTAATTTGGAATTTTCCTCGGTGCAGCATGGATAAGTTTATCGTAACAGGGAAACGTAAAATCAACGAAAAAAGTGCCAATGGTCATAGTGTTCAAGAAAATGTAACATCATCATATTGTGTTAGTGCGGGTAGTATGAAACCACCTGAGAGCAAGTGCAAAAATCGGAAAATCGGGCAAAATATCAAATGTAGGTATTACAGTGATTCGTACATAAAATACTGGTTTGTTTCAAATATGGGCGGTCAGAAAAAATGCTAGACATAAAATCTCCTGCGATAATAAAATTCATTCCGGGTTCAAACACAAGTGTAGGTCGTAGAATTGCTGATGTGGCACAGGATGTTGTGGCCCAAATTGTAGAAAGCATTAAAATAGACAGGAGATTTGCAATTCGAATTGATGAATTTGTAGATGTTTCTGACGAAGCCCAGTTACTTATATACGTTCGGTATTTTGATGTTTGGAAAGGTGCTATTGTTGATGAAATTCTCGGTTTTAAACAACTGCCAGAACATACAAGGGGAGATGATATTTTTAAAATTCTTAACAATTTTATAACAGTAGAATTAGGTTTGGAGTAGGAATGGTATGTCAGTGTATCCACTGATGGGGCTGCTTCAATGACAGGTCATGAAAGCGGTCTTGTTTCTCGTATTCGCAAAAAGAATGCTAATGTAACCTGGCAACATTGCATTATACACAGACAAAATTTGGTTGCGAAGAAAATAACTCCAGATTTACACGAAACGCTGAACGTTGCAGTGAAACTGATAAATTTAATCAAGTCGCGTGCATTGAACTCTCGTCTTTTTAAGAAAATGTGCGAGGAGATAGATCCACACGGGCTCAACTACTTTTGCACACCGAGGTGAATTGGCTGTCACGAGGACGTGCATTGACTCGCCTTTTTGAACTGACAAATGAAGTTAAGTGTTTTCTTTCCAAATGGAAATCCGCTTTAATTACGTATTTTGAAGATGAGGGGTGGATTTTGCAGCTTGCTTTCTTGGCAGATATTTTCAACAAATTTAATGATCTCAGTTTTCAGTTGCAAGGCTTTGACAGCAATATTTTCAAAGCGCGTGATAAGGTAAAAGGATTTTATCGAAAACCTTTATTTGGAGCTGAATGTGCTAATAAAGGAAATATCGCAGTTTTCCAAACTGGTTTTGAACTTTCGGAACAAAATGGTTTTAGTGTTACTGAGGGGTTTTGGAGAAAATGAAATGCCACCTACAAAATCTCAGTGTACAGTTTCTGAAATACTTTCCTGAAATTGAACGAGAAGATAAGACAGAAGACTGGATAACAAATTCTTTTAACACTACCGCCTTTAGTAACTATAATCTTCTCGTTCATTACCGCCTTTAGTAACTATAATCTTCTCGTCTCCCTGCAATATAAAGAACAGTCTGCTGGAAATATCCGCTTCGAGAGCTTCTCAATTTCAGACTTTTGGATTTTTGCCCCGAAAGAATAGAAACAAATTAGTGACAGTGCCATTTCACAACTTCTGACATTCCCGTCAACTTCTTTGTGTGAGCAGGGCTTCTTTGCATTGACGTCAATAAAAACGAAGCACAGAAAGCGCTTGAATTCGGAATCAACTTTGATTCTGGCAACTCACGAAGATTCGACCAAGAATTGAGGAGTTTGCGTGCAGTAAACAAGAAGTCATGTCATTCATAGGTTGGTTCTAAAAATAATTACAATAAGTTACTTTCCATTGGTAGAATTTTAACCTTGTCTTTTTCTAGGGTCACGATTTGCCCCCTTTCTTTAACCAACGGAACATGTTTATTTAATAAATTACTTTGTGTTTAATTTATTTTAATCAACTTTAGGGGTACATGCTGAATGAAAAACGTACCTAGGGGTACGCGAGAAAAAAAGGTTGAAGACCACTGATGTACATCATTGTTTCGATTGATATCTTTGTCAGGATATTTTTCTTTACGGAAATCCAGTAAATTAACGAACGGCGATCCAAAATTATATATCGGGGGATCTCCAATAAGACTATGACGTGTCTTCCGCTGCTTCTTTAAAATTAATATTTTTTTTTAACTTAAACCCTTCAATACAGGAAGGAAGATAACACAAAGTAGCAAATGTAAGAAAACAGGTTACTTGTGTATACAGAATAGTTATGTACAGAGACGCACTTATATAAAGGAAAACAGGCAATGAAGGAGATGGAAAAGGCAAAATTGTTCATCAGGGAGTTTGTGAGGAGGGGATTTTTTTTAGTAAAACGAATTCACATGGTGCGCCAATAATTTGTAAAAAAATTATTTACTCCCTGACAACTACACGATGACACAATTAGAACAAATTCAGTGAGGGACACATCGTACGGTAGCGATACAGAAATTAAGACCTTACACCAAAACTTTTAGTCGAATTTCCATGATGTAAAGTGTGGTGTATTTTGGGCAAAGTGGGAGGGAGGTTTGATGAAAAAAAAAGCCATATTATTGTTCGTTGGTACTTTTTCACCAAAGGGATTGGATTTTTAGCAACAAAAGCCGACAGAGTTGAAATGAGGACTCGTAGATGGGTGTGCAGAGCTACATACTATGTATGCTACATGAGCAAATTAATATCTTACGGAAAGACAATGTTAAGTGTTGAAATATCGCAGTTTGTTGTGAAGTTAAAAAGTGATTTTGTGTGTTTCTATGGGATAAGGTAGAAGAAATGCTACTTGTTCAGGACATACTAGTAGGTGCATCATACAAACTTCGTACACAAAATGGTGGCAAGCTTTAACCAAAGGCCACGGCAAAGAGAAGAAAAAAGATTGAGCTTACTACACGAACGACTCTGGTTAGGAAATCAGTAGGGAATAAACTGCATAATGTTGGGATCGCATTAATCTATTGCCGTGAAGTGTGTAAAATGACGAAAATAGTGTAACACGAGTGCTGTTAGGTCACGTTTTATTTTACACAAACTATTTCCTGTCCCGCGTCATTCTAATTAGGAGTGGCTATGGTGTCATAGTTGCCAGGTCGTAGGAAGGCGGGAAAATTGTTAAAGAGGACAGAGAGAGGAAAAAAGTTATCGGAATAAGAAGGGAAAGAGAGAACAGGTATCATTAAGCGTGTAAGAATGGAAAAAAGTACATAATTCATTTCACAGATTCATTTCCTTTGAAAAAAAAAATACATTTAATTCAGAAATTTCGAGAAACCTAAATACAGGGTGTTCAAAAAAAAGTGCAATGCATTAGTCAGTATACTGTCTTATGGTGACGTAAGGGTTAAGAGACTTCCTAAAAAAGACAGGTGAGTAAAGAGAAAAATAAATAAAAATAACAATACAAGGATAAAATAAAAAAAATAGAATAAAAACGAAACAGAATAAGTGAATGGATAAACAAGAAAAATACTATTCAGGCGAAAGAACGGGGGAAGTAATACGTAGTTTAGACCAGGTTTATGATTGGCGGAGAAGATACGTGTACTTTAATACTGTATGTTGTAATCAAGAGTTCCATTAAGGAAGTCACGCATTTTGCCCCTGTAAATTCGGTAGACATCCTGTATAATAAACAAGGTTACAATTCTAAACTGGTATACACACAGAGACTTAATTGTTAAAACATAAAATGGAACACAAAGTTGATCAAAATCTTGAAAAGGAAATAGGTAGCCAGTATATCCTGTTGGTCAAATCGATATCATAACGAAACAATGTCTTGGGGAATTACAAGATACGTACAAATAGCATTGCCGCCATAGAAAATTGTTCGATGCCAGATTTGCATTATATACTTGAAAGGAGCAATATCTGGATGGAAAAATTAAGAATACTTGTACTACAAATATGTGAAGATGCAGATACGAACTATCATTTGTACAGTTCTTATCGAAACAACATTCTTAACATATATACAGCATTAAAACACAGGAGAATATACCATGTAACATGACAGATCGTAATACATGTATAACGCTAGAAAAACATACTTTTAAAATAATCGTACAATCTTGAAATTACTGCAAAAAAATTACAGAGTTCTTCATAGTAGAACATTGCAGTATTACGAATATTTATTACGGATTCTGGAAAACAGGTGGATCTTTATAATGTAGTATGAAAAACAAGAATCTTCATTATAGATTCTGACAGACCATCTGGCAAGACGAAGGTGACTCTATATTTGAGCTTGACGATTAAAAAGGTATATTCTGAGAATAATGGAAACATGTAAAATTCGCAGTACGGAGAGTCTTTTTTTTTTATTATTATTGCTGGTTTCAACAGTAAGGCAAACAGGGCAGTATAGTCGCCATTTCCATGTTACCAATCAAGTTTCATATCTTCTTTGCTCCATTTATATACGCCGCCACGTTTGTGAAACATTTTTTCATCAAATCCTGATTTGTCCAAGGCGGCTGCAACACCAACATCAAGAACAGATTTTGATGGCTTCTTGCTTCCATCCTGACAATCCAGAAATCGCATCTGAAAGACACACATGATGAATAGTTTTAGATGTCAATTACAACATTGTTTTTTCATCAATTTAGAATATTTCCTACGCTCTAATACTATTACTAATTACAATTATGAACTCAGAGTTTAAATTTAACTTAAGTTTACTGAACAACAATGATTCTAAATTACAATATTGAAGGAATTTGCCTCGTAGAGATAACGCCTTGCTGATAATGCAACAAAAGTTGTGTCCTCTACAGTTGCATCTGTAAACTTCCTTTTTAAGGTATGTGGGTCATTTCATGTCTATTCACGAGCATAATGCACTGACTCTTGTGGCTTTGCGGACGTTGTGGAAAATTTCATTAAACGGAACTAAGTTATGGAGACCATAATTGTTCATATATTTCCAGAGGCAATCATGTTTACGTGAACATCCGGACGGTCGCCATCTCGAATTCAACTTAAAAAGAAGTTATACTATGCATAAAATTACATTAGAGTTGTACGAGGAATGCAGTGTGGGTTTTAACCTAACTTTAATCTGTGAAAAGTAATGAAGGACTAACCGCCAGGTGTGAGAAAAAAAGAGGAAGTGGTTCGATTCATTCTTTCATATCTTTTCATAGGTTAAAGCTAGGTTGAAAATTGGTACAACGTTGCATTCTTCGTACCGTGTTAGCCTAATTTCATTTGTTGCAATTTTCTGTTTTAAAAGATTGAGCTCAATTAAGACGGGGACCACCAAGATGGCGGCTGACGGTTGTCACAGAAAGGTGGTGTCCTCTAAGCATAATAACATGCTTGTATTATGCTCAATTACGCCTTGCACAATTCAGTTCGGTTTTATAAGGGTTGTAAGCGGATTTTTGAACATTTAAAAAAAAAATGAACTCTCATAAGAATCTTTTTTCTTCAAAAATTGGCCCTGTACTACAGTTTAGGTAATTATTTTATTTACAACGAGAGTTCTTTGGGCTATCTGGCTTTCTTTCTGAAGATATCGACGTTTGACTTTTGCATGGTATTTTCTCCGAAGCACCTAGTCATTTTCTCGCCTCCATAACCTGGCCATACTGTTACCCAGCATCAGTTGACAAAATGGCGTATCCTTAACACAGTCCCGCACCTGTGCGCTCCGTCCATTTTCTCTCCTACCATGTGAAAACGCTTTTGCGAAACGTTACCCGACTGAAAGAGACTTTTAAAGTGAAACAGTCACGTCCGAAGGCCAGTTAACCTCCAACTGGAAACAGCTTTGACGTTTACCTCTCATGATCTTCGGTTTGAAATCTACTTTCTATGTTGCCAATGCCCCGCTCGATATCTAACCTCTCTGTTTTGAATTTTTAATTCCTTCACAACAGAAGATCTTGAAAGTATTAGAAGTTACAGTTTCTTCAATGGCAACTTCATGTCTCTAATTTCATTTACTGAATAGAAAACGCTCACAGACATTTACTCAGCCGTTCGGCTTTGATGACGGCAGTGTCGTGTTGTTCAAGAGACAAGAACAGCAGTGATATATCTCTTCCAAATTGCCAGTCATCAAGGCAAGATCCAAAAAGTCTAAATCTGGATATCATCTCTATTTCTCTCCTATCCCCAAACTGAAAATATAGGGCTACATGAGCTTTACAAGCAGCCATTTTGACTCCAACTGGAAATTCATTTCATAATCCACACACGGATTCTTGCGGTTTTGTGAAGCTGTGTTAGTCCACCTCACAATCGGAAGCAATCAAATGAAATAAATTATTGAAAATATAGGGCTACATGAGCTTTACAAGCAGCCATTTTGACTCCAACTGGAAATTCATTTCATAATCCAGACACGGATTCTTGCGGTTTTGTGAAGCTGTGTTAGTCCACCTCACAATCGGAAGCAATCAAATGAAATAAATTATTTTCTGACCATGAAAGCAGATTCGGTCCAAACCGGTGAAGTATCACAACTTTAAGGAAGTGTAAATCTAGACTTTTGTGTGAACCCGAAACTACTGGCAGCAAGTTGTCTACGTGACCTATAGCACTATACTCAACATCTAGTTTTTTGGCCTTTTCTCCTGAGTTAGGACTAGCGTAAGCTAACCTGAATGCTATTCAGAACGAAACGCATTCAGGTTAGCTTCTTTGTCAACATTATGTAGGGGAGAGGGGAGGTACTTTAGAACAGTAGAGATAACTTTTAATTTATAAAACGAAATTTCTTTTGTCCAACAGTTATAAATTGCAAACATCATGCCACACAGCTGTCATTTGTTTTTCTCCATTTGTGTGTGTTATCTGGCGAAGTATGGTACTTGATGTAATTTGTGCGTACCAAAGTAAAAAAAATCATCTCAGAGATTGTAAGCTTCTGGAGAGAAGAGAATTGTAGCATATCTTTTCATGTTAACTTACGATGTGCGTAAATGAAGATATTGGGGCAGATTTGAACAAGGTAGCAGCTTGTGTCCCTGCGGCTAAAACTTACTGTTGAGAAGAAAAATTAGTTTGTAACATATTAATAGAGTAAAAGCATTTGAATTAGGGTATGTGTAACATTTTAAACAAAATTTGTACCAGTTCAAAGTATATGCAAACCTAATGGTTATGCAATCCTCATAACCCCAATAAAGAAACAAGCAAGCAAA
>JAGDQP010047729.1:0-14947 GCA_022664845.1 Lepisma saccharinum
TCACACTTTTTCAAGTAGAGATGAAGACAGCAAAGCTCAGGTGTTCACAAAGTACAAGTTTGAAGAGACAGTGGCGACACGTAGCGGACAAAACATCAAAACTGGAGAACAACTGACTGCTGGTCGTAGCACCTCAACATGCCGTCTGTGGGAGAATGCCTTTATTCACGGTTTGAGCGCTAAAAATAAAACCTGGCCTTAACCTGCAATAACTCTAAGCTCCCCCTTTTCCTCTGCATTTTCTACACATTTCGACCCACGATCCCACCTTGTACTTACACGCTATACAGTTATTATTATTTCAAAAGTTCCGGATATCTACGCGCTACAGCAGTCAGTTGTTCTCCAGTTTTGATGTTTTGTCCGCTACGTGTCGCTACTGTCTCTTCAAACTTGTACTTTGTGAACACGTGAACTTCGCTGTCTTCCTCTCTACTTGAAAAAGTGTGGATACACGAAATATAGTGACTTTTTTTGTGTGTACATGTGAATATGTGTGATCTAGTGCGTTAGTAAGCTGTAAGTAATCCTTTTTCCTCCTTCATTTGTCTAAAATTTACCTTAAATTGCCTTCCCAGCTTTCCTTTGTACTAGTTATATATATATATAAAGTACATATAGGAGAAGGCCGGATAAGCAATAAAAT
Source organism: Lepisma saccharinum (assembly GCA_022664845.1). Taxonomy (NCBI): domain Eukaryota; kingdom Metazoa; phylum Arthropoda; class Insecta; order Zygentoma; family Lepismatidae; genus Lepisma; species Lepisma saccharinum. The sequence continues at coordinate 647 of JAGDQP010047729.1, forward strand.
AGGTGAAATTTGAAGAGAGAGGAAAGGAATTGTACTTACATAGTATCTTGACGAAGATCACGTGCACAGTTACACACTTAATATACTATAAAGTAACTTAGAATTTTCAGCATCAGCCATCTTCAATTGTAGAGAAGAAAAAAGTTCACTGAACACAAGTGCACAATTCGAGGAGATAGAAAAGCAAAATGGCGGACGTCCACATCAAAAACAATTGACCAGTAAAGGATAACTCCTGTCTGCGTTTCCTTTACCGAGTCCCAGTTTTTATTGTTATTATTATTGTTTATTGTACCCAGCTTAAATTTCAACAGAAAACAGCATTTCCAAAACCCGTTTACCCATTAGTACTTACGCACGCGCAGAACGTCGTCAATTGTTTTTGATGTGGATGTCCGCCATTTTGTTTATCTATCTTTTTAAATTGTGCACGGGTGTTCAGTGAACGTCTTTCTTCTTCTCTACAGCTGAAGACGGCAGAAGCCGAAAATTATAAGTGACTTTATAGTATTACTTGTGTAATTATATATGTGATCTTCGTCAAGATATTACGTAAGTATAATTCCTTTCTATTCAAATTTCACCTATTATCCGGCCTTCTCCTATACGTATAGTACGTATGTAGTTCAGAGTGAGTGTGGACACCCTCTTTAATATAACCACATTTACATGATCACAATGCCAATTAATTAACTCCTGTATTTATTTTTATCTTCAGATTCGAATAGCTGAACAAAAGTAGAAGAAATAAATCGAATAAGCTTAAGCATATGAATTTTAAATTACCATTGTCACAACTTCTCGTTTCCTCCCATCCTTATCGACTAGGGGTTCAGATCTAATAATCCATTCAGTATCGCGTTTCCTTCTTCTTGATCCATTTCTAGGGCTTTCAGCGTCGTGATGAGTGAGAGACTCTAGCGGCATCTCCTTCAATCCAGGCCTCAGCGGTAATCCTAGAGGATCCACCTCATTTGCCTGTAATATGCATTCTCCTCCATTGAGAGCTAAAGAAAAGAAGGAAAAGAGTAATCGTCAAACTTGCACGTTGTTTTTGATCACACGACCTTGATCTGAGACAACTGAAAGTTCCAAAATCACAGTTATTGATAAATAGGCATAAAAGGTGAACATTCTCTAAGTTGCTTTTCCATAAGGGCGTAAGACGTCTTAATTTCTAATTCATGTCAAAAATATTTCGTTAAAAAAAAATCAAAATGAATGTATTCGGATTCATAAAATATGATTAATGAGAAATTTGGTAATACGTTTATTTTTTTTTTATTTTATTTTTTTCACCTGATGAAGCCAAAGCATCATTTGGCGAAACTTGTCGTGCTTCTTAGTGTTTTTAATCGCCATTCTGTTAGACGATACGATGGCAGCGAGGATGTTGTACCATGTGTAAGATAAGCACAGTATTAAAGAATCTGGTTGGAAGCATGCGTAATCGAATACGGAAGTGTCTCCGCAGGCGTGGAGCACCAATAGCTTCATCAAAAACATTTTGCCACTGAATGGGGGGGACCTATGTTTCAACCCTAGACTTCCATTAGTTACTGGTAATGATGATACTTTTGTGTACTTTCATATTTGTTTATTTTCGATTTAGTTAGTACCGACTTAGAGCATACGCAGTTCTGTAACGTTTCTGCTTCACATGTTTGCAATAAACCAATATGCAACCATTTTCGAGCACTTTACGTCTAAAACATGGTAGAAAAATCTCATGCCTGACTGCAATTATTCGAAGTTTTCTTTATTGTGTAATTTGCACTTACAGTTAAGTATCGCCTTCATCCAACGATCTAAGGTTCAATACCAGGTCAGTTGGATAGAAGGTTTATATTTAAACAAGTTATTGTAAAAAGGGACCCCGAGTCACTTTTATGAAATTTTCGAGAAAAACGTAAAAAAAACTTCTTTAAAACAGTAAGGATGTGAAGTACAGTTTTTTTCGGCCAGCATGCTACTGTCAATTTATAATAGTTTAAGCACTTGTTCATGTCTGGATGTTGCCTGATGTGAAAGGGAGGAAGGATGGAAAGTTTATGACTTGGGTCTCTTTTTACAAGACACTGTTCTTTCGGTTTGTGGTCTCCTTTTACTTAGTAAAATCAAGGTTATCTTGTAGTCAGGAATAAAATGAAGTTAAAAGCGAGACTATGGGGTAACATAGTAAAGGGCGAAAATGATGTTGCTCTTTTGATTGTTCACAAGTATTTCTGTTAGTAATTCTTTTATTCTTTTAAATACAAGTACTGGAATTTATGGTGAACTTATTGTAATCCAATATTTACACTGGACTCATCCTGCACTGTAGACCACACAACCAGCTCGTTGTAGAAATTGGTATGATCATCAGGGATGTAGTAGAAACGTATTTTCTTCAAGTCCTCAATTTGTGATTTCTTAACTTTCTAGTACTGTCCCATTTGTTTTCTGAATTGAATTCAAAATAGTGGTACTTCGAATTCTGAAATGCGTCCCTGTTATCTTTCGCAATTTAGCGGTTTCTAAAGACACCTCAATTCTTTTACAGTTAAGAGCCCACCACGTTTTGAAGACAACTTTGTTCATCTAACAGTGTTAGGCGATTTTCGTGAGGCGTTACAAACAAGTTCGTATAACTCCTTAACGGTGTAGATTCGATCATGCCTTCTGATAGTGTGTGTTATTGTTGCAAATTTTCTGTCACACGGCTGATAGGAATGTCCACGATGTGAAAAGAACTGAAGTACCAGCTTGAACTTTGCACAATCTGTAAGTCCGAAACAGAACCGGAAAATTGTGTGATTTTTATTTTGTCCCGGACAGTTGTCTGCAAATAAATGAAGTTCAGGAGGGGCATATTTCATCCTATAATACATTAGAAAGGAAGCTATCATGTGATAACGCTTCGCAAACAATGTGATTGCACATTCATGCTTTCCACCAATGAAACACAAAGCCTTGAGTCATGGCTACTACCGTTTAACAAGCGTACATAAATTAGTGAGGGGCTCCATCGTCTAGTGATTACAGCGTTGGACTCATGTCAGCGTGGTTCCGAGTTCAATCCCCGGCTGGAGTCCCACTTTTCGGCGTCCACCCAGCGTCATGAGGCAAAATGGGGAGTCACGTGAATAAAGACGTGACGACCACTTGGACTAGAAGGCCCCTGATACGCCTGTTCGTGGTCAGGTAGCGCGCAGTGTAGACCACACAGCCGCCACTCAGGTGGACGCAGTTTCACCAACCGCGGACAGATGGTGTTCGGGCAGGCTCAGGGCCTATCGGTCTGTCACGCCAGTGGTTATTATTATTATTTTACATAAATTAATGACTGAGGTACCTTTTTACATTATAACGATTTCATAACTTGGCATCATTGTCAAAAGGTACCCCAGTCAGTGACGTGAGGTACCTTTCTTACAATACATTAAGAAAACACGTCCTTCTTTCGCCCTGTTCTGGTAGTTGAATCAGGACCATTTGTGATGCAAAACATGCGTCTACCCCCAGAGAGCCTGAAACAAGCAACAACTCAAAACCACCAAAACGTGATTCAGGTTCCTTTTTCCAATAATACATTCATTTAGTCTCCCCCACCCCAAAAAAGTCATATTCCATATGTACAATTGTACATAGGAAAGGGAAATACTATATATGTTTTAAGAAATGAACTGACTGAATTCTTTGAAATAAAACTAAATTTTAAAAAATCTTCAGCATCAGTTTGTCAAACGATTTTCCAAAGAAAATTTAAAATCATTAAAGTTAAAAAATGCCATCATTATGAGAGTTCGATTGAACTTAAACGATTAAATTAGAACTCTTGTCAGCAAAACAGTTAATTTGGAAATTGCACAACTATCACATGAAGACAAAAACAGACTGTTCTCTCTATAATACGTACTTTCAACGGTTGGTCTTTCTTCTAAATACAGCAACCATTTCCCCAACGGTTTATTATTGGCTACTTGGTATGGCCAATGAACGTGCACTTCCAATGTGCTAACCTTCCAAGGTCCTCTGTTGAATACTTGGTATGTATGAAGAACTCTTGAACCAATTTCATCACGGTATTTCATAGCTGACTCACCGCGAACTGCACCACCATAGAATACTTGCTCTGGACGCGCCGATCTGAAAAGAAAACAAATGAATGTGTGAGAAAAATAAAACTCCGAACTTTGTCAATCTATCAACTGAAAAGAAAACAAAAACGAGTTCCAAATGAATCCCTTTAACGGTGTTGATCACCCCTGCCATCTTGGTACACACTTTCCATTGATTTACATGGGAATTGTTTTACTCGTCTTATATCTTTCAGGAGCATACTTTTAACTTCTGTTTTCGCCCAGTTGATCGTCATGTTCTCTTTCACTCATGCTATTTCATAGAAATGCAATATTTTACACACGAACAGTATAATATCCCGTTAACATATTGAGATTTATATAGCAAACTATTAATAATTCATTATACTTATATATTTGAAGAAACTTCACAAACCAAAACTATACAAGAGTCAAAATAACCATCAAGACAAATTTTGTGAAAGCAGAACTTAAATATTCTACTTTCGAGAGGCATAAAATGAGTAAAACAATTCCCGTGTAAATCAATGGAAAGGTCATACCAAGATGGCGGGGGTGATCTACATCGTTAAGGAACACCTCTATCCAATTCTCCCTTGCAATTTTATAATTTCTCATTTAATAATTCTTTTTAACATACATTGCGTACATTTTGTATATACGAATTGGAAGTTATCAAGCATATTTATGGTCATTTTATAATTTACGACATACATATTTTATTCTCCTACTCATAATTTCGCGTTGACTGATAATTTGCCGCTGGTCAGTACGCGATTAAAACATACGTGAAATACAAAATGCGCCTTATCCTTAGTTCACTTTATAATAGTCAAATTCAGTGACGTACTTATTCTTTGAACCCTGCTTCGAAAGTTATGCCCCTAGTCAGGGTTAAGTATATATTAAATCTCCTAGTAATTTTGTTAAGTATATCTGTCTAACAATATAACCTTTGATCATATTTGGGCAAAGAGTTACATTATCTGCACGATATACAGTATATTTTCTTCTTTAGAACTCACTATCTCACGCACTTGCGCATAACAACATTCACATTCAATTATACACACGAACTACTGAAAAAGATGTCTAGCAGACCTTATACATCTATTTCAACGAACTCTCACAATAATTCGTCTCGTTTATACAAACAGATAGACGTAGTGGATGACTTTTCCATAATGACCTGTAATAACCAACTTCTGTGTGGAACATTTTGACGAAAACATTTTGGACACTGTTCCTCTTACCAAAATGCCAATTCACATCATCACTGAATCCAACAATAAGCAATTATTACAAGACTAAATCACAAAACGTTTGAAGAGAAGAGAAAATATCTTGATATATGCAGCATATATAATAATAAATCACAGCCATATTCAATCCACATGAGGCCACTCCCCGAAGGGAGGAGTTGGTCTACTGCTCCCACGCTGACCAGACGGGTTGGGAGAGGAGAGCCGAAGCTCTCACTGTGATCGCCACTGTCTTTTATCCTCACGATGCTGGATTAACACCGAAATTTTTTAGCCACCACCGGGAATCAAACCCGGGACCGCTCGCACTGAAGTCGAGCGCGCTACCGACTAGGCTACGCAGGAGCTCATGCAGCATGTATATATATTTCACAATATTTACTAAATAGTGATTTTCATATAAAAACTTACCCCTTGAGTGACAGATCAGCCCTCTTGACAACCGTAATCCGAAGATTAAGTGGCTCCTGTAGCTCGATTTCTTTCGAAGTGGAGTTTGCAACCAAGGTAAATTCTAAGAGCGATTCGAGATCATCAATTTCATTAGGATTAAATCTAATTTGCAGTCTTTTGGTTCCAGTTTTAAAAGGATTTCCAAGACTACAAACTAGCACTGTTGAATTATTTTCATCCGTTTTGCAGTGGAATGGTTTGTCCTGTAATGTAGATTATTATACAATAACAAACGGTAGCAAAACTAAGTAATTTAAGAAAAAGGCTTACTTCTGCATATGGCGTTAGCAACAGCTTGTAATATAATAAAACTATGATTTAAGATTACACAACTATAAATAATAATCTTTAGTAAATAACAGCGTTTAAAATTAGTTACATTGATTGAATTAACATAACAAACTGAAAGCTCGCCGTTGGTCGGGATGACAAATGAAAAAAAAAAAAAAATCTCTCACGTGTAACCTAAACAAGAGAACTGGTGTATAGGATGAATGAATTAGAGAATGTTCCGTAAGGCCAGACCAGTGTCAAATTACGATCACACGCAAAGTTTAAAAATAGGTCCAACGGTGTCGATTTGTTTATCGATTAGATAAAAAAAAAAAAAAACAGAGATAATGTGAGATTCATTTTTAAGATTTACAGGTTTGATAGCTTTACCCGAACGCGTTAATAAACATATAAGCCTGTTGTTTTCTTTTGCCCTTATCTATGTAATTAATATTATTTTGTTGTTAGAAAATTGTCCGAATTTTAGAATATCAAAATGTACAGAAATACATACATACCCACGATTTTAACAATTTTAATCACTTCCTTACTTAACAAAGAACAAGGAAACATCACCTTACTTTAAATTCTTTGTATTGTACAGGCACACGTGTGCTAAATTACTTTACGAACTAAATAAGATATGTATACAATAAGATTAAATACAAACTGTGCAAGTAAGGGCGAACACACATAGAAGTCAAACAAGAAAAGAAAACGTGAAAAAAGAAAGAAACCTGGAGGTAGAAGCCCACAGTTAATATAGGACATCCTGTGGTTTGAGTAAACAATACAATTACGCAAACCATAACATCAAATACAATTTAGAACACTAAACTCATGACGTCACTCGCATCCAGCGAGATGTGCGTTGCATTGTATAATAATATGTTCCCCTATATCATCCCAAGAACGAATTATATAAGCTCATTTTGGTTCCTTTCAATAATATTGTTTCTCAAAAAGTATTATTTATTTTATATGCAGAATGTTATGTTATGTTTAAAGACTTAGTTTATGCAATTCATTTATATTTACAAGTTTTGAATTAAATATTAATTTCAAAGAGTATGATATTAAATTAACATATGTGCATACACAATAAACATTTCACTTGGCACACGAATATAAACGAACTTTACCGCCAGAACTATTTACAAGCAGAGAAAATATATGAAAGACATTTAAATACAATAAAATCCAATCAATAATTTGAGCATTTTTTAAAATAATTGTTCGTTGACATATTTCTGATGTAAATTTGGAACTTATTTCTATGTAGCGGAAGCCGAACAACCCCCATGGGTATATAAATCAATGTAGAAGTATGTAACTTCACTTATTCTTGGGCTTCGGTCCAAACAGTTTGACCTCCTCAAGATAGGAGATCGCAATAAATTAGCTGTCTCCTGTTGTTTCCTTTGCAAACATCATCCTTTACACATGGCGTATCCCTTAAAACAGGGCGATTCTAGCCACCTCATATACACATATGTTTTGTTTATGCTGGGTTGTAGTTCCACTACTAATAAGTTTTGCCTTGCAGCATCTCAAATCCCACGCCAGAAGCTGAAGCAGTGAATATAGAATAAACTGGGGGTACTCGGGGACGTTACAATAATTTTATTCACATATATTTATTCATTACATTACTAATAAATTCCACGGTTCACATACATTTCGATCAACATGTTGGTAAGATAAATCTACTACTATGCATGCACATTATGATTTCATTAATATTCCATATACGTTTAGTTCAAAACATATAACCTAGCAACATTTGTAAAACAATTGAAATCAAGATTCCGAAATATGTAAAGAGACGGTAAAGTTCAAAACGTTACATAAATCTCTTTTCTAAAATATTTGTGCTATTTTTACCTCATTTTATTGCTCTATTTACATTTTGAAACACGTATTCATACAGACTGTTCGCCTGAAGATGGCCGCTGAAGAAAGGTGAAAAGTACTTAGTGAATAAATTTCTCCGTTGCTAACAAGAACAATAAAGAATTATTTAATATTTCATAATCCTTGTCCTCCATGCGTATAAAAATGTCTTTATTTGTCTTTATTTAATTCGAATTTAACTGTTTCACTTGCAATAGATATTTAGCATTTTGTCATCATAATTAAAAAAGAAAAAAAAATGAAAAGGTTTACCTAGACATGTTGTTAAAAGGTAAGCTACTCTTATGTTACACTCGATTCAATCGAACATTCTTATGTGCACCAATAGGATAAAACCGACACTACGCTAAAACTACAGCAGATAGGAATGAAAGGACGCTTCTCAAGTAGTAAAAATTATAATCACTTTAATGTTCAGCCTATTCATTTTTCTCTTCAAACAAGTATAAAACAAACGCCAGAATGTGTGTGTCAGGTTATGTAACAACTCAATGGAAAAAAAATAAATAATAGGAAAATCAATTTACCTCATTATCTGCAGCATTAATGAAATTCAAGCTCTCAGGAACAAGAATAAACAGTTGAGCTTCATACGCAGATTCATTGAAATTGGAGACAGTCACTTCCAACACTACTTCATTAATTTCACCAAGCAACAATTCCCATGTGCCATCCGGTCCTGAAACCAAAAGAATAAAAGATATTGACACATACTGTAGGACATTTGCAATAGCAGCGAGGGTCATATTTATGAATCACTACCAAGAGTTGGGTGACTCTCAGGAGCATATCATTTCAATGCTTCTGGGAGCCACCCATTTTTTGGAAGTGATTCATAAATATGACTCTTAATTTGTCATATCTTACAATGCACAGAATTTTATCCTGGACAGCCGAAGAAACGCACTGATTTAATTGAGAAAATCACATTTACACGTAACACAGTTATCCCGAAAAAAAAAATTTTTTTTTAATCATGCTTTTTTGATATATAACAATTGAAGGATTAATTTCGTTGCGTCATTGATATCTTTACTTTGTTCATAGGAGGAATAAGGATAAAAAAAATTCTCTAGCCTTAAAAGATAATGACTGAATTTCAACTACATAGATTACAGAACAAAAACCGGTTTTCCGTTCGTTTTATATAAATGTTTTACTTCAAAACCTGTTTTTCTTAATTTTTACCAAAGGCCGATTTTTGTTAAGCCTAGTTTGCTAATAAACCTAGGTTTTGTTTAACTGTAATGTGCAGAATTAAAATAGTATGGGTAGTATAAATTTATGCCCACTCAGACAATGGCAGTAAGCCTTATGCACATTTCTGTTCAAATCTAGACGCTAGACACCGGGTGAATGCCGAGATGGTACTTAGGATCTAACAGCCTATAGCAACAGCAATAGAATTAAACGTGACGGCCTATGGTACTAAGTCACTGTAGAGATCAGAATTCAAAATTTCAATAAAGTAAGTAATTAGAACAAATTATGTATGACAACAATATTTATAAAAGGTAAGCTTTTGCAAAAATGGCTTATTTTCAGTTGTGGAAAGTAACTTACGTTTAGTAATTGAACGCTACAATCAGAAACTTTAGCTGAATGATTAAAAATATGAGTGTTCAGTTCTTATTATGTTTGCTTAGAATAAGACATCCGTTCTAACAAAATATTCGTTTAATTCCAACAAAAATACTTCTACATCTGTGAATAGATATCACGGTATTGAAATTGATATTTGAAGACCACAGGAAAAGAACGTGCCTTGTCCATTTTCTTGATTTTACGTGAGAAAGTTTTAAATGCCCAGATTAGTATTGTGTACACCTGAACATCAATTAAAGATTTGCTTGTAATGCATGTTATCTTCATGCATGATAGCTCGTTAAAAAAGGCCCTTCAAAGCGCAAACAGATGGTCTTATCCTAGTATGGCCCAAAATGGACATAGTACGTTCTGTTCCTGTGACCTTCATTTAAGATTCATTAACTAATAAATACTTTTATAAATATTTTTCATTATCCTTCTTTACTCGTGTTTTCTTTACTATTCAAAATATAAACGCTTCTGCTATGAAAAAGACAACATAGAATATGCAATATATGTTTAATATCTTGCTTATGATGTTCATTTTGATTTGATTTTATACTTGTGACGTTTTGGTATTGTTGGAAGTAAAATGTTTTGGAGATTTCCACTGGTAAACTAATCGTATCATCGAAAGGAAAAGTTCGGATTAAAATCTTAATACTCAAGATTTGAATGACCATGTTCACAATGAGAAGTTTCATTTATAAGATGTTGGAACCAAAATGTCTTGTTAGTAAATTTCTTCTTCATGTTTTGTACTTCCAAAAATTCGTGTTTTATGTCACGTTTCTGTATGTAAAAAATGGAGAATTTATAAACGTCGAGAGATATTTTTTTAAAGTGAAATTTACTCTCTTTTTTTTCTTTGTTCACACACGAGTTCTATTCCGAATGCATTAGAGTAACACATGTTCGACTTCGAATATGACACAAATATAACCCCGATTGCGGTGTTGCAATGATGCGCTCAGTATAATGAATCCTCAATCTTACATTTAAAAAAAAAAGCTCATAAAACCTGTAAATTCACCAGGATTTTGTCATCTAAATAATTACAGCTGACGCCGGTGGCCAAATCCGGAAAAAAAAAAATCCGGACATCGGACATCTAGATGAAAGCCGGTACTTATATCATTTAATTTTTATGTCTAAATTTGGATGAATAAATAAACTACCGGCATCCGAACATTTTTTTTCTCCGGATTTGGCCACCGTAAGAACCTTATGAAATCAGAGATTACACTAATTTTAGAAAATACGAAACCTTGGCTACATTTTAATACTTGTATTAAGAAATTTACTATCAAGATTTATTTTTATTTTTAGCACCTTGTAGGGTCAAAATACTATCATTTTAGGAAAACAAAATTTAATAGTTTTACATCTCTTGTTTACCATCTAAATGAAGATTTATTTGTATGGAAATAATAACCATCGTATTTCGTTTTGTTTCTTAGTATATCCTATACTACTAAAATGACATCTGAAGATATTTCTAGTTTTATTCTGTGAAAGTTTTGATTTCATTTCTCCTCATTACAACACTGACTTAAACAAGTACTTTAAACAATGAAGTCTCTTCACATTTATTATATGATGAACGAACTAACTCCGTGGCATACGGAACCCGCAAGTTCATTGCCGCAGTAACAAACGTTCGCTACTGAATACTATCCTGGGTAACCGTCTCGGTTTTCCCACTGGATCCTTTCCTTCAGGCTTCCCAACCACGATAGAGTATAATCTTTTGCTATGACACTCAGATTATCTAATATTTTTACTCTAATGTCTTCTGACCGTTTAGTTTCCTTCCCTATTCGTGATGTACAACTACTTTCTAACTTTTGTAACTACTAATTGGTGATAGATATCTCCTTCCGTTCCTCTGTATATTCTAACGTTCATTATGTGGATATGTCTTCATCTACCTACTAATACGTGATCGATCTGGTTGTGTGTTTTGTCATCCGAAAGTGTCCATGTGTATTTGTGTATGTCTTAATGTTCAAAGTAAGCGCTCTTTACTATCAGGTTTTCGAATTCACGGAATTTATCTCCCTTAAGCCATTGTTGTTGATGATTTTCTGAAGACGACGACTTGTTTTGCCTTTAGTAGATCTAAAACCAGTGTTCGATTTGCCAGGGGAGGAATGCCGAGGATTTTCCCTGGTGCGTGAGGATTTCATCCCTGATTATTGATTCCGAATATCACCCCAACTTGGGATAAAATCTTTGTATATCTACCGAAACAGGTACTATGTTGAAGCTTACCAGCAACCACTAGTCTTAGGATCCCCCCCCCCCCCCTTCGTAATTTATAACAAATCAAACACCGTCTAAAACTGTGTACCATAACTACCTTTGCGTTGAAATCCACCAACACAATTTTCGTGTTATATTAAAGTAGTCATTAAAACAACACTTCCAGCACATCATAAAATGTACCTTTGTCGTTATCATCTGCGTCTTTGGTCGGAATAGGGACATTAATTAAAACTGTGAAAGATGATGGATTAAGTTAAGTAAATTGCGCTCATACTCTACACTTAATTACTACCACACTATTTTAAGTATTTTATCAACGCTTTCTTCATTCTCCGCCAATCACGCACTAGAGATCACGTTCATTTTCCGAAACTAAACAAATTTCAACCAATCACAGTTTTTTAAACAGTTAACTTGCTCAAACCTTAACACAGTCCACTTTGTCAAGTAAAACGCTCAAGATTATATCAAACATAGCTAACTAACTCTATGAGTTATGGAACTCGCAAGTTCATCGCCGCAGTAGCAAACGTTCGCCATTGGATTCTATATCCTGGGCAACATCAAGAAAGTTTTCATCACGAACACCTACTTCTCGAAGATCTCTTCTAATATTGTCCTCCCAACGACGTCTCGGTCTTCCCAATGACCTCCTTCCATGCGGCCTTCCAACCAGGATAGAATATAATATTCGTTTTTCCCCCATCCGAGCTACCAAACATACTACATAAAAAGAAACTTTTATGGATGCGCAATAAAATATTTTAAATAAATCAACAATAAACAACAAAAGGAATGATGGATTAAGAAAATATTACCTGATGGCAATTTGAAGCCTGCATCGACGAATAAATTGCTTTCACAAATATCGTTCTCTCCACAGTCCTTCTGGAATGTAGCTTCAAAAATTTTGGCTGCTTCTTGTTGGTTCAGAATAGGATAGTCATCTATACTCGGTAGAGGCTCACCAGGAAGTCCAGGCCTAGGATTTACTTGAAGTAGTTCGTACGTAAGTTTAAACTGGATGGGAGACTGAATATCCTTCGTATTGTTCTGTGGGGGAAACGAAGCACAAAAAATACGTATATTATTACTAGACTGACACAATTCTTATGTAATTGGCGTCTAAAAGTCTCCGAACGTGGTCAAATAAACACTGAATTAAATTATGATAAAAGAACCTGAAATCAGTTTAGTTTGGAGTGATATCTGTGCAAATCATCTGAAGGACCACTAGTGTGGCTGTTTTCGTATGCGATAGTTACAAGAAACTCACTGTGTAGGGATGCTAATTTTTTCCAATCTGTGGCCGCGCACAGATGGGAAACATATTTCTCTTAATGCTATTTATAGGGTGGACCACTTATCTAACCCTCGCCGATAATTAGAACAAAAACAGATCACTTGCTACGTTTAATGTTAGGTATATTTTATCATTAAAAGAACAGGTTTCAATGTATCGTATTTATTCGAATCTAATGCGCCCCTTTTTCAGCCAAATTTAGCCTTCAAAATCGGGGTCCGCATTAGATTCGCATACAAACTCGAAAATTCTGCTTATCGTTCTGCGTGCACTGTCCTGTTGGAGTTACCTCGTTGTTTGTCGTTCCTTGCTTTCGTGTTTTATTTTGGTTTACCTTGATATATGTCGGCGAATACTACAGATACAGTATTTTTGTAGGCATTGATGTTAAAAATTTCAACTATCTTGTTTAACAGTTTACTGCATTTTTAATGTGTGCAACCTCATAAAACAAACTCCTTGTCATATAAAGTAATTACCGTATATTATAAGATAGGTAATAATAATATTAAAACTACATAACTGATTGTTGTATATGGTAAACAATTCACGTGCTTTCAGGTTCCGAATTACAATCGCCAGTAGACCATTTTTTTTTCTATTTCAAGCCCTTAAAAAATTAAGGTGCGGATTAGATTTCACAGCGAACTGGATTCGAATAAATACGGTAGTATGCGCCCAGGTATTGGCTTAGACTCTACCCTTGCCGACTCATGTGGCTGGCATGTCCTTTACTGTAACAGTAATTTAGCATAACTATGGGACACTAGAAGCCGCCCTGCAGTTGTAGAATGAATCAATCACATGAAAAAACACAAATGAAAAAGAATGTAATGGCAATTTGGAGACATTAAATACGCACCAACATTAACTTTATCTTTACAAAATGTATTACTATTTCTTCCAGTGTCACATTTCTCTAAATTATTATGATAATCATTTGATTTAACATTACGCAGAAAGGTCTCTCTTATTTCGAATAAGCCTGTTAGTTTAAGAATAGCATCACGGTTCCACAAAAAACAGTTTTAAACTATGGCGGAAATCATCAGCGAGGACTACGATTGGTGGACATATTTACTGAATTCAAGGAAAATACGGTAGGTTCCATAAAGGACATCTCTGACGAAAAGTTTTGCGATCAAGAGTTTGCAACACA
>JAGDQP010047730.1:434-14947 GCA_022664845.1 Lepisma saccharinum
AAAACATGTCAAAGTCAGGGAATATTGAAGATGAATTTTATGTTTCTCTCGATACTTCTTCTTTTAAAGATTCATTTCGCTCAGGCGTTTATTTCATTTGTAATTAAAAATGTGTACACTAGGCACTCATTCTAACAGCCGAAGTCAGTTGTTTAAATTTTACAATGAAACGTTTGTCAAATTCTTAATTTCTGTATATGCGTTTCTAATATCATATATAGTTCGAGGACATTCAAATTTTACCTTGACTCTTGATTTTAGTTGCCAACCCTGGTATCTCACGCTACCAGAACGTCACTTGTTTCACTGACTTTTGTTGCCATAATTCCAGCATTATTGCAAAAAAATGAATCGGTGAGTGAAAATGTTTCGGTTTCCGTAGAGCAGAGAATATTTATCAAATTTCTACTCATGGATGATGTGAGTGGTAGTGGAATTTACTAGAAACTTCAAGCACAGTTTGATAACTCATGTCTGTTCTCATTCATCTGTGCTTGACTGATGTAAAGCGTTGAAGGAGGGCAGATAAAGCGTCGACAACGAACAGCACAAGGCAAGGTCGTCAACTGCTGTTAAGAACGCCATGATGGCGCGGAAAATGACTTTGTGTTGGACAATAGGACGATTAGTGTAAGTAATCTGAGCTTTGGACAAAATATTAGCGCTGGCAGCGTGCATACCAGTATCAACGTTAAGCTTCAATTCAGTAAACTGTGCGTCAGACGGATGCCTACATGTCTGTTCTGCAATCTGAATGCGACCAGGCTGTCAAATTGCGAACTAGTTGCTCCGAAGTCATCAGAGAGAAGTAGACAACTTTCTCAGGTTGCATTGACAGTGGACGAGACACAGATTCATCACTATACGCCAAGAAGAAAACGTGCAGGCATAGAGTGGAGACACAACGATGTTCCCTTTGAAGATGACACCATCATCCACAACGGTGCTTTGGGACATAAACGGTATTAATCTTTTGAATTTCCTGGAAGATTGTCAAATCATCATTCCAATGTACAACAGCAATCTTTTGAAGAAGTCTCTTCAGGATAAATAATCAGAACTCCTCAACAGTGGGGTATATATCTTATCGAAAAAACTTTATGCCCTATATAGCTACGGTGTTCAGAGAAACAACGACGGAATTGAGACGTCCGTATAGCTATAAGATATCTACATGTGACTACCACCTTTTTGCCACATTAATTAAAGGAATTCGCGAGAGGTAAGAAGTTAAGATAAAATGAAGAGTGAAAAGGGTCGTCCTGATATTGTGTAAACAAAAAAGAATTCTACGAATCTGGGATCCGGAAGCTTTCTAGAATGCTGGAGAAAATCTATTAAGCATGACGGAGAGTACTTCGAGAAATTACTCGTAAAATCAGCTATGTAGTAAATAAATATGTTATTGGGAACAAAAGTCTAGGCTAAATTTGGATGGTCGTCGAATATGCAAGATAGATTTGAGGAGTACAGAAAAACACGGGGGATGTCATTTTCTAAAAAAATAATGCATTTCCATACCAGTTATAAAGAACTACAGCTAACCGATGGGTAAGTTTAAATCCAAATGCGTAAATAATCTATAAGTTATAGCTGTTTCTAAAATAGTAAATACATGGGAATAAACTGCAGAGTCAGATTTTAAAAAGGTGTTTCACGGGAAATCACATTTCATGGACATCCCTCCTTGTTTCGCTGTACTCTTCATTTCTGAAATCTGAGAATTGTTATATGAGAAAGTCAGGGAATCGGTTCTGTCTAATTGAGTAGGAACCAGGTAGATAGAACAGATTTAGAGATCACAAGAGTTTATACAGTATTTGTGGACTTTTCTGTTCACAGAAGATCAAAAAATGGACCAGAAATGTCTAAACATATCTTAATGTTTTGTGTTTGATATTTTGCAACATTCTTCTCATTAATATTTGTAATGTATGTGAAACATTTTGCTATCAAATGATGAGGGCAGTTGATTTGTATTTTACGCCTTTTTATGCAATTATAAATGTACTTGTGTTTTTATTATTTCTGTTTGGTTAGATTTAACCGAAAGGGATTGTGTCAATTATTTTAAATATGCTGGTAAGTTTCACTGTAATATAACTAATGACATAGGAATAGAAATACCATTGGTGCATTTAATATAATGGGCTATTTGTACGAGACAAAGGATAATATATAATCTATAAATATTTGTATCTTTCGTGATTATCCCAAAGTGTCTTGTTAATTCAACATTTTTCTAAACTCAACTATGTAATTATGGTAGAAGTTAGAATGTGGCAACTGGTGGCCTATTTCAGAAATTTCTAAAATTTCAAACTGAATTGAGAATAATTGCTTCAAGCAATTCTTATAATATATACCTGTGATGAATTCAACTGCAGTTACTTTATTTAATATTTCCTCAAATTTTCAAATGTTGCTAACATGTACCTATTTTAACTTCATTTTTCAATTTAAGGGTGTTGTATTAAAAGTACGTCATTACGAGTTATACCATGTCCCGATAAATTTCCTCGTCGTGTTTGAAAGGGCACCATTTTCATTAAATGCAAGAATTTGCTACAAATTACAACAAAAAACTGTCAAAGTTCTTTTTCTCCGACGTGAGCCAGAGATACCTAAAAGCCTTAAATAAAATTAAAATCTCAAAGTTGCTTCAGTGAAAGCGCTGTGCAGTAAAATACATTTTTTTTTTAGTTTAGGTGACTTAACAATTGTACGAGAACATTGTCCTTAAATACTTTGCTTGTTTTAAAGCAAACTTGGTAGTTCAAGCAACGAAACGATTGAAATTAGTCAAGTAAACCATCTCAAAGTAATACGATAGAAAGAGACAATGAAGATTTCTAAAAGCCAGGAATGTTTGTGAACGTCCTAGAAACAGAGGAGGATCCAGGATTTTCCTGAGGAGGGGGCTCAGGTGCAATAGACGAGTGAGTTTTTAAGTAAAATATTACTATATTTCTCCTCATTGCTAAGTGTTATCATGCAATATGACACCGATATCCCTAACAATTGATATTTCTAGATAAAATAGATTTCTCTGGAAACAAATCGAAGCTTTTTTCTGAGATACATTGTTGAAATTATACTATTAAAATATATTATTTCCCTTGAGGGGGCTCGCACCCCATCTCTGGATCCATTGTCTAGAAATGGCGGGATCAAATGAATTGTGGAGCGAATCCAAGAGCTCTTTACACGATGTACCACAAAGTTATCATAGCGAGCACTGTGCGAATTGCTTGTCCCGTGTGATTTATGCAATTCTTCATAAACGATTGAAGGCCACGGTGTCTCAATGGTAGAAGGCTCACTTCTGGTGATAGGAGTCATCGGTTCGATCCCTGCCCATAGCATGTGGGTGGACAAATACCATGTGCGTGGGGTTTCTCGGGTTGTCCCGTGGCCACACACTTTCTTCATTCCTCCCACTTTCTTCGACCCATCATCATCCATCCGGCTTGGGACAAAACTGCCTAAAGGCCTTAAAAATTAATTTCAAGTTCATAAGTCGATGGAGGTTAAATGTATACAAATCCATTAGTGTAGTAAATGAAAGTTGGCAATTATATACTGCGTCAGGGTCTACTTGAGGAGATGCTTGACTGCATCGACAATGAGTTAATTTTCTTGCATTGTATGATATTTTCTCCCTAAGGCATATTCGATATTTTAGATAACGTTCACATAGGCAATATATGGGGATCAGAACTCTCTCAATCTTACTGGGGAGTATTCGCGCGACAGTCCAAGTGTGAACCTATTGTGTGGATATACACATAAACAAGTTACTAGTTTCTTCTCTTTCCAAGCAAACAGCTGCCGAGCAGGTAGCTGTGCTGTCTAAGCCGTTAGACCAACGACTCGGAGGTCACGGGTTCGAATTCCCCCTGGCGCATATTCAAGTTCCGCTTTCACGAAATTTGCCTTGGTGGTTATTTTGACCCTTGTAGAGTTTTGGTTTGTGAAGTTTCTTTAAATATATGAGTATAATGTATCGGTACAAGAACCCCTTTGGGGTAAAGGGAAGAGTGACGCAAGACTTCTACTCACAAAAGAAGTGATATCCATTTTGGGAGTGACTTTCTTTGTGTCACTATGGCGGAATTCTTTCATTTGTAAGTAAATTAATAACATTAAGAGACTTAGCATTCTCCATTCCCCCGGTAGTGACATAAAGAAAGTCACTCGCAAAATGGATATAACTTCCTTTGCAAGTAGAAGTCTTCCGTCACTTTTCCCTTTACCCCGAAGGGGTTCTTGTATTCATATCACTTATTTTGTAAGGCTGCGTACTAATAAAAGTGCATAGTCTTCATACAGAAGGTCCATTTTGGACCATGCTAGGCTCCGTATCTCGAAAACGGTAAGTCGTATTAAAAATAAGCATTTTAATGCGAGGGCCCCCAACTGACCCCCAACCCCCCCGGTACCAACCATTTTGGGCTAAAGCAAGAAGACAGACAGAATGACAGACAAACTTTTCTATCATTTATGAAAATTCTGTGATTGGGCTAAAAAGGTCATAACTTTTGAACCTCTTCACCGCTTTTGACGTATGTACATCGTTTGAAAGGTATTGAAGCGTAGGTTACGATTCCGTAAGTTTCGGCCGTCTATATGGTCTGGGGGTTAGTACTATCATCAGAAATATGAAATTCTTAATTTTTTAATCAAACCGCCCTAGGGGGTCCCATGGAGGTAATACCAATCCATTTTTTCTGTCTTAGTATGGCAAAGGATTTTCAAATGCAAGTTCAAGCATCAAAATCGGACTTATAGTTCGCTAGATCAAAAATTAGCTGTACATATGTGAGTGCCGCTAACAGACTCGTTTCGTAGCGTCACTCGAGAAAACTACCGTTATTTGTAATTATTAATAGTTTACCATAAAACCACAATATGTGAACAGGAAATGATACTGTTCGTGTGTAAAATATTGCATTTCTATAAAACAGCGTGAGTGAAAGAAAACATGACGAAACACTATGCGAAAACAGAAGTTAAAAATTACGCTCCTGACAGACATAAAACTAGTAAAACAATTCGCATGGAAATCAATGGAAAGGTCATACCAAGATGGCGGGGGTGATCTACACCGTTAAGTTTCCAAACTACTGTTGCACATCATAATTGTTATATCTTAATCAGGCACTGTGTAATGCGCAATACATGCAACACTTATGGTTGAAGTGTAGGTACATACATTACACTGGTTTCAAATTTGTCTGAGAAGTTCCAAAATTCCATCTATGATCTAATAATCCATCACAAATTGATGTTTTGTCGGAAATGTATCGTTTTAGTTTGTTGGTATTGGTACCGAAAACTTACAGTTGTGCTATGGGCAATAAATCTTATATTTTCTCAGAAATGTCCTGGAAAGACATGAACGTCTTTATACATTTGGTTCATTGGCCAGAACGCTTCGTTTTTCACCAGAGCATTATCATACTAATTAGGTCATATAAATCAATGCTTTGTATGAATCTGGAACACTGCAAGGAATAGTGATAATCGAATAGTATTTCAGCCACATGTATATCTAGGCGATATGTTTCCGTGTGTCTCAATACTCGGGCCTCATACCTGCTAAAACTACCATATACGGTGAAACATCAGGCCTAATTACAAACGTTACAGTATGGATTACTCATTAATACAAATGATGCTTACTCCCTCTGAATGAGACCGGAAAATCCTCCTCCCCCACGTACATTATTTTAGCTTTCCGACTCAAAGTCTATATAGGCACATCCGATAAGTAACTATATGTTCGTAGATTGAATACATCCATTATCATATATTTCAATTGTTATAAATAACATTACGTTTATAAGTGTTTGTGAAACCAATAGATGACGTCATCGCATTCTTGATGTATTGCAAAATAAACGTCTTCTTGAGCTTATGTAACTATCAGCAGCTATGGGAAAGAAAGTAAGTGGATTGATAAGATGAATTTGTTTCATATAGAGAGTAAGAAAAACAACATAAAGAATTCTGTCCAACTCCTTTGAAGGAAGAAGAAAATATTATGTAGAGAAGGTACTCTTTTCTCTTTTTATTGCATGATTTACGGCAGGACGGGGCTCTACCTCATTTCTGTAACCGGAAAGCGAATTGCTGGAGTAGAGCGCGCTAGGGGGTTAAAATGATGATTGTATCGTTTTGCCCAGCGGGTGCTCCAGTTTTTTCTCTCCAAATTTTGCCATTTCAAAGCGATGGACCTCTATCTTCCTAAACCAACACAGAAATTCCTCTCTTTCCGACAGTTGAACTTTATATATATAATAGCGTGCACGTGAGCGTGTGTATATAAGTGAAGTTTGGTTACCGTTTGTCAGATATCGAAGACATTTTTACTTGAAAGTCGATCTTTTTTTTTTAATACTTCAAAATTTTTTTCTTTTTCCCGATCTTTGACATGGAGAAGGTGCTTTTGATGAATTCATTTTTCAAGCAGAATGAAATGGAATGTAACATGATAAAAAGACTATGCTCAGTTATGTTATTCCTATTCCTATGTATGTGATACATCAACATAATTATTAATGTTCAGCCGAAAGCAATAAGTACTTTAAGGCTTGTTAAACCTCGTCCATTCATCGCGCTCTTGTAGTTTCCTCTAGGTATCAGAGTTGAAACAGGTTACCACGTCAATCCCGTTATTTCAGTCAAGTTTTTGGCCGGGTCAGCTGATCTGTTCGTGACTCCGACCTGATCCGGTGGCACGATTTCGTCCTGGTAACCCGGAGAGCACGAGATCGGTTTTTCAGTTCTTTCCTTATGATTTTCAGTGTCTGAACAATATTTCATTTAGTGGTCACCTGGAATTGGGGTGTTACCTCCAAGAGCACCAAGAATAGGACGCCGGAAAGAACCTAACAATAGTAATAATAGAAACTTGGAACAGTACATATCCTCCTATCTGTACTAAACATGCATTGCACTCTCTTTTTATACTCCAGCAGAAAGTTCTGGGAAGCGTTATGCACCCACTCGGTCCGTCTGTCGACAACTTTCAACTCAGGAACTACAGGGCTAGGAAGGTAGTTGAGGTGTCGTAGGAAAGGTCTGAGCAAGAAAAATTCAAACCCATATCATTCATCCAGATTGCAGGGGCAGTTCCAGTTTTTTTTTGGGGGGGGGATTTTTCAACTTTGGAACTACTAGGAAGTTGGTTGAAGTGTCGTTGGAAACGTTGGGACGCAATGTTTGGAACGGAACATTGATAATACAAATAAATGCTCAATGCTGAAGCATGGTGGCAGCTTATGTGCACAGTCCCCCGACCTAACTATTTTACATCTTTAGCGTAAAAGAAATCTTAATCGTAATCTTTTACATCACATCAGCAATTAAAACAAGAATTTGATTAAATTTTATTTAAGGCCTTTAGGTAACTTTGACCTAGGCCAAACAGAAACAAAGAAACAACAGTGTGAAAGAAAGTTGAAGAAAAGCGCACATTCGTGCAGATTGTTCCTAGTAACAGTACGAGTTTGAAGCATTTTCAACTTTTTTTTTTCTGAAATGTTCAACTTTTAGGTTCTTGTCTCATTTTATCCGTTTTTAGGACCGATAGGATTTGCGCATTTTATTAAGAATTGACTTAAACAAAAACGTATGTTACAATAGTGATGCTACCAAGTAAGGAATAAAATTGGTTAAGATCTAGGGATCCGGGCCCTGGTAGTAATTACTATTAGCATATGGAAATAGTCTGAAAAATTCCCGGACAGAACAATAATAACCCAGGAGGTGTGTAAGTACCCCTTCCCCTCCCCCGCCGCCGGGAAGTTTATTCTGAAAGAATTTGTTATTTTCTTATTGATTCAAGGCACAGGACTAGGATCAGCTAAAATCGAGTGTCCAGTTATTTGGATCAACAAGACTGGGTTACCGAGTCAGTCTCGTCATATTTGGTTAAGAGCGGGTCAATTGAGTCAAGTTTTGAACCGAGTCGCCGGGACAGGTTGAGGTCTGCTTTGTACTAGTGTGCCATTTAACTTTCTTAATACTCGCAAGCTTTTACATAAGCTTTCTTCCTCGTTTTCTTTTCCCCTCTTAAACATACATTCAATTGCGCTCCTCAGTAGTCAATCTCTATGCAAGCAATGTCCTAACCAATCTCTCTTCCTCTCTTCTTTATTATCTTATTTATTACTTGTCTCTCGCCTACTCTCTTCAGCGCTTCTTCATTTTAAGTCTTCTGTATCCAGTTGATGTTTTCCATTCTTCTACATTATTTCTTTTCTATCTTCCAATTTTCATCACTTTTTGGATGATTTTCAGTTTTTATCATTTTTGGAAGACTCAATTTTTATCATTTTTTTTGCAGACTCAGCGTTTTGGCTCTATACACTTCATACAAAACATTTAATCATTTTTTTTTCTTCAAACTCATGGTCCGCAAAACAATGTTATTTTTTTAATGAATGAGTCTTTCACCATTAGTATTCTCGCTTTATTACTTTTTGCATTTCATATCTTCAATTATAAATTTGCAAAAAATGTATACAGGGTGATTCCAAAATGTGTGTATTTTAATATACAGTGTTTCCAACTTCGTGCCTAAAATCAATTTCTCAAAAATGAATATTTCAAGATAAATCGTAAAACATGAATTAAAATACGAGTTTGTTTTTAGTTTATTTGTGTCAATAAGGAAGATATTTGAAATTAAATTAAATAATGGTATTGTCGGTTGATAGTTGACAACTTGGTATAAAGTTTGTTATTTTCAAACCGCACCAAGTCCGTTTTTTAGGTCCTTTGTTATTACCAGGTGATAACAAACATCACATAAGAAGTACAGACACGGAGCCGTCGTAGCTCAGTGGTTCAGTGTTGGCGTAGCATTCAGGAGATCGTGGGATCGATCCCAGTAGCCGACCATCCTGACTGAGGTTTTTCAAGGGTTTTTCTCAGTCGCACCAGGCTGACACCAGGCCGGAATGACACTCTCAACATTGACCCTGGCCGAAACCTTCCCAAATCCTTTCCCTTTTCCTATCCCGACCTGAGCCTTAGATGCTTAAATACAGACCGTAGTGCTGCAAACAGTGAATATTATAGCGGTTAACTTTTGAAAAGATTGAAATTTTGAACATCTTAGAAAGTAACAAATGAAACCTTACATGTTCATTTTTTGTTTTAAAAAGTTTTGTTCGTTTGAAGACCTGAATCGAATAATACAAACTACAAAGTGATTAAAAATG
Organism: Lepisma saccharinum; assembly: GCA_022664845.1. NCBI lineage: Eukaryota > Metazoa > Arthropoda > Insecta > Zygentoma > Lepismatidae > Lepisma > Lepisma saccharinum. The sequence continues at coordinate 9,668 of JAGDQP010047730.1, forward strand.
TACCTATTCCATTGTAATACGTTCTTCCTTGATGGAATTAGTTTGCATGATTCGCTACAGTTCTTCATGAAGATCTTCACAAAAAAATTTTATTATTAAAAATGGTTATGTTAGGTTTCGCTTGTTACCTCATTACCCCACCTCCATTTTGTTTGCATGTGTTAAACACTGGATTATACGTTTCACATTACTATATTTTTTATCATCAGTACAAGATACAAAATATTCAGTAATCCGATGTAGTTGCATTTCAGAGAGAAAAAAACAACAACTTTATATCAGATTCTGGAGACAAACGTTTATTTGGCTCTGTGTGAAAATTATTACTAAAACAAGAGATCCCAGATTAAGATAGATATCTCAGCTACAAGTTCAGGTATCTTTGTAATAAAAATCTTTGATGGTAGTTTTTCTAATGGCCCGAAAATGACCTGCCTGTCACTGTCTCACTGTGTAGTATGACACAGTGAGACACCACCTACTTACTATCTGACGACTCATTGAACTACTTTGAAATAACTGTAATGAAAGAAACTAGTCTAATATAATAGGAACTAAAAGTAAATGTCATCAAGTAAATATACTCGAAATAAAAGTATATTTTTGACCTTTTAAGGTAAGTTTATGTTGCCAAGAGAAACTTTATGTCATTCTGCCAATCGTATAGTTTTTCATTTGAAGAGGTTTAGGAAAAACTGCTGCAATATCAGATGAAGCAACTACTGCAATGTCTAGCACATCTGATCTTGCTTTCACATCGTCTCACGGTGCACCATGAGTAAGGATCAACTAAAATGGCTGTTTCAGTCACAGGACCCAGCCGTACTCTCAATCGTTTTTCTCTAGTAGAAAAGATACGCATTTTGAAGGTGGCATGCATGATGATAGATAAGAAGACAAAATAGCGTTCAGAGAATCCGATAAAAAGGGTCAGTAAACTTTCACACCAGAGAAACTAAAAATTACCTTTAACTTCAGACACAGACGTACTATCACCTACCCAATTCATCAACAAAATGACGCCAAATGGACTTCCCTCCTAGCCTGACATCTAGTGTTACAAACTGAAAGCAGTGAAGGAAATCGCTATGTCTCACTGTGTACTACTCTCCCCATATAATGGCAAATTAGGACAACTTAATGTGATATTAATCTATGTTATATTTCATACAGAATGCGTTTAAATACGCGCACAAGCTTGTTTTAGACAAACGCAACAAAATGAGTAAATTTTTAAGATAATGTTGTTCAAGAAATTAGGACGATAAAGGTTCCCGCTTTTTATTATTTAAAAAAATCTTCAATGTCACTTTTTAGAAACCAATTTTGTCAGTAGTGTAATACACGGAATAAAATAATTTGCGTCATGTGAATTATTACATTTTCTTATTCCTTTTGTAGAAATAATATCTTTCGGTTTGAAACTGATTCCGAATTGTAGTATTTGACAGCTTCTCTTTACGATGAAAGTATTACTTTCTTACAGAAATGCATCAGCTGCAGTCAAGCATAGCGAAAATGTAATTTTAGTCTTTTTATCAAGAGGGAACTTCTGAGAAAGAACATTTTTTTTAATTGCTAGAAATAGTGTATCCTTCGTTATACATAATAGCTAGGCAATCAGAGTGGACAATACTTGTATTATTTGTTTACATTGACTACTTTACACATACCAAAGTACAAGGTAAGTTTCAGTTAATCAATGTTCTGCGGGAACACCTATATAAAACAAATGAGGCGCATGCGCGAAAAACATCTATGTGGCATTTTTGTGTAATTGGAGTTATTTATAAAACAAAGGTTTCTGATGTGTCCTTGCTCTTGGTTTGAAAATATTGCAACAAACAACCTCGGTATTAAGAAATTTCTGAAGGAAAACGCACTACAAAAACTATTTAACAAAAGTCTATGTTACATGCTCTTCCTGTGAGCGACAGAATGCTTAAACAGTCTGTTGGATTGATGGATTAAAAGTCTGTTATATCATACAGAACCATCCCGCTCTGCAAAGAAGTTTCAACTTCCTTGCCGTTTTTCTCAATACACGCAAAAAGTAAAATATAGACATTCGCGCATACACTTCAAATACAGGATGGTCAAAAGTAATGCAATGTCCAGTCACCTGATATGAAAGAAGCAAAAACCTGTTAGAACATGTTACCAATATGGTGAACATCTTGGAATCAACTTAAAGTTTTTTTTTAGTTTGATATATCAAAATGATAAATAACTTTACCAAAAAAGCAGTGTAATCAATTATAACTTCGTTCATTTTGAAATTTTAAGAAATTTTAATAGGAGCGCCACCTGTAAAGAAGAAAGCACAAGTAATTTAGTAAAATTGAGTGTAATTTCAATTTTGATTTTTTTTTTAAATTTCACTATGAGCATTAAACATACAGTAAAGTGTTGTAAGGCGTACGTACATAATTGTTTACTAACAAGTGATATTAAGAAGACATGAATAATAGCAGGCTTGATAAACAAAACAGTTCACCCAAGCACTTAGCACAAGAGCTTATTAGAAGGGACGTCAGCAGCCAAGCATTCCAGACATGCATGCCAAATACCTTATTATCGCAGAAAACGAAGAACAGAAGTGGTCCTTACTTCAACCAGAGACGCGAGCGCCCTTTCCACAGTTGATTTCTCTTTCTTTTTGGTACAGTCAAAGATAACGTAAGAGTAACGCAAAAGATACCAATTTTTTTTGAAAAACAAAAATGTCTTCATTAACGTTTGCATTTAAAGTCTCTGAACTGACAGGATATCGTCAACAGACGCGTGTTTATGAAGTTGTAACGTTTCAAGCCTATAAAATGACAACATTAACAAACCTGCTGACAATAGAAACTTCGAATATTATTGCGTCTGGGAGGTAAACGAAATTACACTGTAAAACCCGGAATGCTCGTCGTAAGCAGTCCCTTGGAAATTACACTATGTCTATCGTTCCCTTGATTTTCATTTATTGTGATCTTTTTGCAAAGCGACGATAAACTCTCCCTCTCTCTCTCTGTCTCACAGAAATTGCGATTCTCAATTGTTTCACAGGAAAGAACGAACCATGGGTGTAAATGATCATGAGACGGTTTCTGTACTAGTCTAGGGGATATTTTAGTCTTTGTCGCTTTGTCTCCTGCCTCTCAGAGACAGGACGGACGGCTTACTACCTTCCGAGTTCTCTTTCTCTTTCATTGTGTATCCGTTATCTCTTTCGCGGAACACTTGAGCTAAAACATAACTACATTTAACATGTCCGTTGATAATTTCGCAAACGAGAAGTGTTTTCTTTTTCTTTCATTTTCTTTTTTTTCCCTTTCTTTTTGTTGCTAGTCGTACCAAATGGGGTGGTCTTCAACTGTATTTTGTGAAACTTTCCAACAGTGTATTTGTTGGACAATGCTGGAAAAGATGGAAGAATCTGAAACTCCAAGTACAGCTGCGCATTTTTTTGTTTGTTTGTTTCAAGAAATCTTAATTATTTATTGTTTATGTTCTTTCATTTGGTGGAAAATATTTTTACAGGCACTTTACTGTAAAAGTAATTAAAGCTCGTGCATGTATTACGTAAACATTCAAACGGAATGCAAGAGCGGATCCAGGATTTTCGTCAGAGGGGAGTGTAGTTGTAAAAGACCAGAAAACCTTTTTCGATATTTTCCAGTTAAGTAAATTTTTTTTCAGTATAAATTTATTATATTTCTCCTAATTATGCTTAGTTTTATAATGGACTATAACATCGATATCTACAGAAATTGATATTTTTAGATAAATTGGATTTGTTTGGAAACGAATCAAAGTTTTTTTCCTAAGAAAACTTGTTGAAATAATGCTGTAAAAATATTTTCCCTTGAGAGAGGCACGCGCGCTTCAAGCATATTAGTGTAGATTTAAAGATTTAAACAGTTTCTGAACTGCGAAATAACGATAAGAAATTTCACAAATCTTATATGTAAGCATAAGGGAAGGGGTATCTGCTTTTCTGCTTAGAATGAAGGAGGGGGGTCTGAATAAGGTTACCGTATTTTTTTCCAGTGATTACGGGGAGAATCAGGATAATTCCGACTCTTCCTTGTTGCAACAGTAAATTCGGCTATCCTTCCTCCCCTCCATTACATAAAAAAATATTCTTAATATTTTTTTATATACACTCCTTGAATTTGGAGTTTAGAAATTATGAACGTTTAAGAAAATCAGAAAATTCCTAATGTGCCGTTTGAAAAGAGAAATAACAAAGAGTACATTTCAAGGATTTACTACTACTGCTACTGTATGGCTTACGGAACTCGCAAGTTCGTAGCCGTAGTAACAAATGTTCGTCATCGGAATTTATCCTGGGCAAGATCAAGCTAGTTTTCATCACAAAAGCCTATTTCTCGAAGATCCCTTCATATATTGTCCTTCCAACGGTCTCTTTCCCTCACCTTTCCAACCTAGATGGAATATAATCTTCGTTTTCCTTTCATACAAGTTACATGGCCTTCTCATCTTAGTCGTCTTGATTTCAATATTCTTACATCATCGGGTGAGTCGTACAGTTCGTCAAGTTCTTCATTATGCAGTCTCCTCCATTCTCCAGTCATCTCGTCCCGTTTCGGCCCGTATATCTTTCTCAAAACCTTATTTTCAAAGGTAATTTATGTTCATCTACTAGATTTGTACTCAAACTTTCGCAACCATAAAGTACAGGGTAAGTCAAAATGATGTACCCGATTTCATAAATTTATTTTGTGAAATATAATGAACATATCTGAATGTAATACATGTGGTAAGAAGGGTAACTCTTAAAGTTTTTTCAGTCACATCACAAGTGCTCTATGTGAGCACCTCGCGTAACACGACACACATCAAGCCGATAGTCTATCTCCTGCCAAACCTTGTGTACTGTGTCACGGTCAATCTCTGCAATGGCTGCTGTGATGCGGGCGCGAAGGTCACCCAATGTTGTTGGAAGTGGTGGTACGTAAACATGATCCTTTATGAAACCCCACAAAAAGAAATCACACGGGGTCAGATCGGGGGAACCAGGTGGCCAACGAATGAGAACTCGATCCTCCTGAGATGCACGGCCTATCCAGCGCTGTGGCAATGCCTCATTGAGATGATCCCGAACGCTGCCATGGTAATGCGGAGGGGCACCATTCAATTGAAGAATGAAATCTGCATTATCCTCTTCGAGCTGTGGAAGGAACCATTGTTGCAGCATATCAAGAAAAACATGTCCTGTCACACTAGGTTCAAGGAAGAAAAAGGGCCCATAAATCTTTTCAGGGGAAA
>JAGDQP010047732.1:3457-14947 GCA_022664845.1 Lepisma saccharinum
AATAAAGTTTACCAAAAGTTCAAAAATTTCTAATAAATGCCCATCTAGCTAGAGCATCTGTGAGCAAAACAGTGACGTTATGCGGTGTAACAAAAACCAGGGTATTGAAAGTCATGGCCGCATACATGATAAAACAAGGTCAGCGAAGCACAATAGTGGTCGAAAGACATAGCTGAAGGATAGGGACCACCGGGTCTTGAAGCAGTATGTGACGTCGCAGAAGACAACAACGGAAGAGAAAATTGCTACAAAACATAATTTAAACCTAAACACTCCAGTGTAATTCAAAACAGTAAGGCAGAAACTGCATAAAATGGGTATCTATGAGCGTGTTGCTATTCCCAAGACCTTAATAACATACAAAAATACTCAAAGCGGATTTGCATGGTGCAATGCCCACAAAAACTGGACGACGGAAGACTGGCAACGTGTCGTGTGGTGGGACGAGTCACCCTGTACCTTCTTTTTCACCACTGGACGCGTGTTTGTCTGGGGAATACAATCTCAATTATACGATGTGGACCGTCTCCGCTCGATTGTCAAACATGGCAGAGTTTCTATTATGGTTTGGAGCGCTACTCATAGTATTCGGCAGCCCCCTTGTCATATTACACGGTTCGATCACAGCAGCAGTATATATAGAACTCTTGGATAATCGGGCCCACCCAATGGTACAAACGTTATTTCCAGACGGGCATGCCATACTGAAGGATGATAATACCCCATTCACACGTCTGACTCAGTTCAAGAGTGGTCTCACGAGTATGCTGATGAGGTTCAACATCTTCCCTGGTCCGCGAAGTAGCCAGACCTGAATATCATGAAGTCTCTATGGGTTGTTTTGGGAACCAGAGTTCGGCGTTGAATTACACCTCCTTCGTCCCCACCTGAGCTGGAGGCTGTGATGCATGAAGAATGGCTTCAAATTGCACTCACCACCATTCACGACTTTTATCAGTATATTCCGTGTATAATTCAAGCTGTATTGCGTACTTAAGGTGAAATAACACCATATTAATACAAAATGTTCAGACTTCCACAATTGTTTCAATTAGTTTGTCCAATACGTGTATAAATTGACAAAATATGAAACCCTAAGAAAAATGGAAAAAGTAATGCAGTGACCGCATATCGATATTTATAAAACAGTAAAATACCCACATGACATTTTGGAAACATAACCATATCATTTGGAAAATAATGCTAAAGGTGTGAAGATTACATAAATTACAGCTTGAATGAACGAAGATTCCTCAACGGATATTAAACATACAGTTATATGGTAGAACAAATGTAGAAATTGAAGAACATATTGTATGTGAAAAGGGAATAAAAGAAATGATGTAATTTATTTATTAAGAAAAAATAAGAAATGCATAGTAAAAAGTATGAAATGTACGCCGGATTTACTGATTTCGAGAGAGCATTCGACTGAATTAATAACTTGGGTACAAACAGTTGTAGAAGATATTTGTGAAGCTGAAAGATGGAAGACGTAGAAGGAACCCATATTTGGATTAGAGAATAAGCATACAACTACAAAACAATTTGAGATACAGTGTACAGAAGATAGAGAAGTAAGTCTTACTTTACCGAATGGTTTGCATATTTAATTTCCTGTATGTAGTCGTGGATTTAAATTTTAACGACCTGATTGGAAATCGTCTAACATAAATTGTAGATCTCGTTTGTAATCGCTCAACAACGTAGCCACAGACTCAAACAGAAAATTCAGTGCACCAAAACGTGTGCCTATCTCAATATGTAACTTCAGATTGTAAGAAGTAAAGATTTCAGACGTTTCAGACGATGAACTTAACCGTATAACGGGAAGTAACTTGAAATGTAATGTAAATTAATACATTTAACATTTTATCAACTAATACATCAAAATCATAAAATAAATTGCAGCTAAATGTTTCTCTGGTGTACGAATGTCATGTATTTGCAGTGATCCAAATACCTAGTTCCACGCAATATTTGTATTTTTGCTAATTCATTCTGTCTTACCTCAAAAAACGAAATTCGATTCAAAATAAAAGATGGCGTAGAACATTACTTTTCATAAAGAAAAAGAGAGTGGAAATATGATATACCATTCTCAAGGATTTCTCTACAGTTCATTTCCAATAAACGAGACGTTTTATTAACGCGCCTATAAAACACAATTACTAAAATAGGAATAGTATCAACATACGAATTTCAAAAGCACTTATGTCCGATTTCTTGCGGAATATTTAAGCAAATTTTTACGAAACGTAAAACCTCAACATTTAATATTTTTAGATCTTTAGCAAATTCAAGAAACATAATAGATTATTTTGCTATTCAAATATTCTGGAATGGTGCTTATTTCTTTAAGTAAGGAATGAACTTACTTAAATAAATTGTATTATGCGGATATTTGCTTTATTTGAGTCATCCCATGAATTTGAAATATGTTTTGTGTCATGTTATGTGTTTTAAACCCATATATTTATTATATGCACTAAGGTGCATCGCTACACGAGGGTTGTTTGAGAAGTAGTGAGTCTACTTGTGATAGAGTTGTCCTAGGCGAATGCTACTTTAGAACTTTTCTACTTAGTCAGTCTTGAGTGTGGTGCACTCCCAGGTGGGCTCAATATTTCTCAAACATTCCTACCATATGACGTGAGAGAATGCATCAAACAATGCACTTACTATGCACAAATTAATTTAGTTTACTTTGGAGCATATGAGCCCAAGAGTTGATTTAGCTGAGAGACCATTAAAGAAGATAAGGTACGGAAGATTGCAATATTCCTTGGTCAGCTCGTGCATTGTTAGGTTCTTATTTAATTGTGGAGAATCTAATATAGTATGGAATATCAGGTAAATATGTACAAGAGACTTGCCGACGGACATATATATATATATATATATATATTTCATGTTTAATAAAGTAATAGGAGGACCAGCAGGAGTAGCGTCAAATATTGACATAGCTATCATCTATTCAATAGAGCGAGGTGCAGGTTCCTTTGAGGCTTCTCTATACATAATAACGAAACTTAAGAAGTCACATGTAGAGACACGGGTTACTTGTCAAGTTCATGTAACTGGTGCAATGATTGGTTGATTTGTTCGAAAGTATCAATACTAAAATATGTATACTATAGTAAAGCCTGTAAACCTAGTTATTTGCTGTAGTATTAACACTAGTTTGCATCATGCCCAGGTGAATCTCACGTTCCCACAAGAATGATCGAAAATAGACGGCTGCACTTTAGATCTGCACCGTTAAGGTTTGAACGAGTGATTGGTTGAAATTTGTTTAGTTTTCAGAAACTGAACCATGTATGGAACGTGACTGGGAGAAGATGAAGAAGCGATCTCTGGCCTTCTTCTAATGCTTAAATATTTACTCCCATAATGTTGATTAGTGTTAGTCTGAAGAAGATACTGGTAGAAAACTGTAACTGGCACGCTTTACTGTGTGCTTTCTTGTAATAAAACATACTATACGGGCTTTGTCAGTGTATTTTAATTAACTTAATTTTCTGTGTTATAGAGATATCTACACAGAGGCATGAGTATACGTAAAGTGTACACAGGAGACCTTTCAGAATTTCCATATTTTCAAAATAATAATAATAATAGAAGTAGTAACAGTGAAGTAGAGGAAATTATTGTTAGTGACTTCTACCTGAGAAAAATCCCCTTAATACTCGGGCTATGCGATCCAACCGCAAAATATGAATCAAAATAATAAATTAATTTTGTGTAAAAAAAGAAACTAGGAGAACGTATAATGTCCGCACATTTAGAAAAGAGAACATTCATCGTGGTTGTGTTACTATAAGGAAAAGGTAACTCTATGCATTCATTTTCATTGTTGCAGAAACAAAAGACTGCTTTGTTGTCCGCAAGGTGGTTATTTACAAGCAGAAACGCACATGAAACAAACCAAACAGAACACGTAGCTCACTAAGCTAATTACTGCAAACATTGTACATCACTCATCTCAACTTGTCTTTGTAATAACGCCTGCCTCGCGTTTTCCTTGACACATTTTGTTTCGCAAAATGTGACACCAAGCACGAAATACAGCTGAGAAAAATGAGGTTACAATGTGCATTAAAGTTTTATGATACACACACGACTAACAACTTCAGTAATTTAGCAACGATAGAGTAGAAGAGTTGGCATGCTGCGGTAAAATACACAAGGAAACGTTACTTGTAACAGAACAACACATCCTCTTTATTCAGTCAATGTCTGCAGTGCGTGTTGAAGTTCTGGTTTATCTTATTCACTCTATAATACCATAGAGCTAGTGCTCGTCCTATCTCATACAATCGAGCCTACCTTCATAACAATAACATTTATTTTACGAGGATCCAGATTACCTCCTTCACGCTCATTTCACTTCAGTCATTTCACTAATGTGTTCATTGGCACACATTGTACTCATCAGTTCCTTTCCCGTGGCATTACAAGTCGAAAACTATCGATCTTTTTACATGTTTCTCGTATTTCCAGAAGCTATAATAATTACATCGTTAAGCCTGTATTGTTATTACAATACATAGCACATAGATCACGCCGTTGGCTCCATTTAGTTTTACGAGCTGCAGACTTCCACTATCGAATCACTGATTCGTTAAGTTTGCTTGTTGCATTTTTGTGAGAGCGCAGGAAGAATATTGCCTTCAAGCAGACCAGATTAGCATAGGAAGCAATTTGGGTGTTGTAGTTCATTTTTTAATATGATACTTTATTTCTTTTCATAGTCATGATAACATTTTGTGGAATTTATAAACCGAACGTTTTCACTATCAGCGATTTCATTTGGGATCATCGTTGTCTTCACGAAACAACTGGGAATATTGTTGTCTTCATTCTCTATTTGAACTTTATTTATGGGCTTTAGGCATCGCAGGCTCCGGCCGTGACATGTTTGGGAAAGAGAATGTTGACAGGTAGTTGGTTAGGGCCTAGTTTGAAGGTACGATCCAGGTATTTGCCTGCGGCGACTGAGGAAAACCCTGCAAATCCCTCAGTCAAGATGGGAGGCCGGTGGGATTGTTTCCAAGTTCTTTTGAATGCTAAGCCAACGCTATACCAACTGAAATACGTCCACTTTTTTGTTGTCTTCATATACAAGCAAATGAGACAACTTTCCTATTTAGCCGACCTCGATAGTCGTGTGAAGTAAGGTTCTGAGTTCCAGCCAACGAGGTTCCTGGTTCGAACCCTGCCTATGATGTGGATGGTCGTCGATTTTTGTAGAGTACTGTACTCACATAATGAAGACCGATCGAAGGCAATAGTTACTAAAATAGCCTATACATATTGAATTTAATCAAAATTTTAGGGGCTCCTATTTTCGTAATGCTTGTGTCCCGCATTTGAATGCCTCAAATAAATCAGAAAAATCGATGTAGCCTTACTTAGGTATTTTCAGTTTCCTAATGGTCCAGTGACCTTTAACCGCCAGGGGACGCGGAGATTAAACATAGAACATGGTAGAATTGGTAATATAAAATATTTTGTATCGCAGTGTCAGCGCCTATATTTTAGATTCCGCTACTTTAAAAGTTTTGCTATAAGTCCCTGAAGGGTTCATTGAGAAGAAGAAGAGAATTTGAATAACCTCATTTAATACTAAAGTATATTGCTATCTTTTCATATAGAAACAGATATAAGTTAACAGATCTAATAATAAGTTTATACTGAAAAAGCCATTTATGGGATAACAGCTGATTTATTTGAGAGTAATGAGTTAATAAGTCGTATGCTTAAAGTAAATGTTTTATTCGTGTGTATATGTGCTAATGAAAATATCTTTGTATTGATACTAAAATTAATTATTTATGCTTTTGTTCTGATTACAGTATTTATAATCTTAAATATCTTTGAACCAAAACTTACGCCTCTCACATCACGAGCGCTCTGATATAGTTTGGTACAATACCAAAGCTAATTAGGTTTAGTGTTGTTCCGAACCTAACTAATCTAATTTTAAATCACACGAAACAAATTTCAAAGCATACATCGCTGCTTTCGTGCAAATGACGCGCTCGTAAATGTATTTTCTCAATTATACTTGGAAAAGTGGAACATTCAGTCAATCAGTTAGTCGATCATTTCTCATTCATTCATCCATACAAATGATTCGTTTATTCATGCAACCAATCGTTCATTCATTCACATAATTGAGTATGTAATTCAGATACCTCATACGTATATAGTTTGGGAGACCTTAAATTATTGAGTCATTCATTCGTTCATAATTTAGTTTATTTATTGTATTTCATGCAGTCTATCAGTCTATGTAAGGATGTCTGTGAACGTAAGAATCGGAATGAACAGAAGTCATAAACTATTAAAATAGTACAGAAAATGTAAGCAAGGTTGTAAATTTATTTGCACTACAACAATATCTGTAAACATTGTCGAACTACTTGTTAATAACGAGAATTGTTCCATAATTTAGTGTTAAATTCTGACTTGGCATGAATAAGGTACGTAAGCTAAAGGTGGCCCGGGCTCTCAAGGTGGTCCGGAAGTAAGTTTTGGTAGTTGCATTAGCGATACATGCTCCGTTGTGTTTTATCGTTAGAAGGTGTTGCCGTCTGGTGTTGCAAACAAGAAACCAAACCACAGGATTGAGCCTCTGCTAAATTACACTTGTGCAAGAGAGTGGCTGTCAAAGAAGAGTGTTCACTATTTATGAGGTACAAAAATCTGTAAATATAATACTTAAAAGATAACATAATGTATAGTGTGATACCTTTCTGAAAGAGCTATATCTACTCTCTACTACTATGTAAATAGATGTTAGAATTATTGTGTACTGAGGTTCTTAAATTTGAATTTAAAATCGGAAGGCGTTTATTTAATCGCGTTTGCAAGGTACCCATGGTTAATTCCTCTCTTTATTTTATTTGCTCAATTCGTAATGTTTCTGAGTAACTGTTTATATATGCTTTTAGTTAATTCTTGCTCTAAAATGTTTCATTTTTTCATAAGTTATTTTGTGAGTATTTGAGATGCAGGTCTCCAAACAATGCAGAAAACTATGAACGTTTAAGAACGTAAAGTTGTGCATACTTTTCATATATATTTTTTTTTTTTTACATTTGGTGATATTCATTGCTATTTTTTATATTTAATTCACAAACACCTTTGCATTTACTTAATGTTTAAGTTTTAGTGTTTGAATCCCATTTTGGTCTCGCAGTATTTGCATTTCCTCATATTCAACCTTAGGTGCACCTATGTGGGCCATCTTTGGGTTACCGTGTTCCGAAGGTGGACCAGATGTAGCATGTTTATTTTTTTGTGAGAAAGTACCTAATTTCGTCGTATTTTCATTCCTGGTCTATTCATCTTATTCGGAATGTGTTTACGTTTTCTTATGAAACTTTCACTTTTCTCTGTTCCATACCAACAACACAAGCTACAACCTTTGAATCATTTACCTTACATTATAGAAGGAGATAAGGTACAAACAAATAACCTGACTATGTACTGTTAACAAGGATTGTAGCTTTATTAAAAAAATGTCAATTCTGTATAAATAATGGTAAAACATATCTAAGTTGCACAAACACCCCTTACTGTAGGTGATCAAAAGTTTAGGGGTGCTTTTTATACTTCATAAGAATCAATATAAAACCACTCAAGCTGGGTGCGAGGGAACAGTTGTTCGTTGCGTAGAATGACAACAGAATTGGTTGATCAGCACAGGTGAGTGACTTTTAGTGTGGAAAGGTCATAGGCTGACATGTTTGTAGTAAATGAATTAGGAAACTTACATTAGATATGCTTTAAATAATTGTAAAGTGGAACCGGTAAGCCTCGGTAAATAATCGCGATCTAGCAGGTTGCGTACATTGACAAACAGATACATAGGAGGTGGTCCTCGTTTATCAAAATTCCTCAACTACGATTGTAAGAATCCCTACTGAGTTTCAAAGTACCAGTAAATCTACAATTAATGCTATGACTGTTTGTCGAAACAAAAGTGACATGTGTTTTCATGGGCTAGCAGCCGATCACAAGCCAAATGTTAGTCCTGGGAGTGCTAAGCGCCGATTGAAGTGGTGTAAGGATCGAACACAGAGGATTTTGGAGCAATTAAACGGTTTTTCATGGAGCGATGAACCACGCTCGCTTTACTATATGGAAGACCTATACTCCGCACTAAGTTTGTTGAATGCTCGGGTAACGATATCTACAGCCATGTAGATATCATGTTGCATGGTAAACAGATGCATTATGTTGTGAGATTGTTTCTCTCAGAATGAACGATCCACTTCGTACAGTGCTCAGATGTATGAAAGATCAAATACACTCTATCTTGAACAATTGTACGCTTTTTAAATAACAGTAACGGTTCTAAGACAGTTATTTTCTTTTATATTCGTGACAACGCACCAATTCACAAAGCATGATTTAAAGGCAAAATAGTTTGTTCCTAAGAAAACTGAGAAATTAAGTGACTCACACAACGACCATACCAGGTGTATACATAAGTTTTTGCCGGGTTTTGTGGTAAAGAAAACACGTAATTTTCAAGGGAAATTAATGTAGTTTTATTCAAAATATTGGCCATTGGCTTCTACACATTTCGCCCATCTTTCATATAATTGATGCATACCATGCCAGAAAAACTGCTTGTCTTTTGTGGCAAACCATTCGTCCAGCCATTTTTCAACATCTTCGAAATTGCTGAAGTGCTGCTCTGCGAGCGCGTGCCCCATTGATGCGAAGAGGTGCTAGTCAGATGGCGCCAGGTCTGGGGAGTACTGCGGGTGCGGAAGGATGTCCCATCCAAGCGATTTCAAGTTGTCTTTCACTGGTTTTGCTGTGTGAGACGGCGCATTGTCGTGTAACATAATCACTCTGCCATGTCTTCGGGTCCATTCCGGTAGTCTTTCGATCAATGCGGGATTTAAATTAATCATTTGTTGGCGATAGCGTTGTGCATTAACGGTTTCGCCGGGCTTCAAGAGTTCATAATACACAATACCGCTCTGGTTCCACCAGACACAAAGTATGGTCTTCTTGCCGAAGCGATTTGGCCTTGCTGTTGAAGGACCGGCTTCGCCAGGTGAAAGCCACGATTTTTTCCACTTCGGGTTTTCAAAATAAATCAATTTTTCGTCACCCGTCACAATTCGATACAAAAAGGATTTTCTTTCGTGGCGTTCAAGCAGCATTTCACAAGTGACTTTGCGATTTCCATTTGACGTTCATTCAAATCGTGTGGGTCCCATTCACCCAGTTTATTGATCTTCCCCATTGCTCGTAAGCGTCTCCTGATTGTTTCTTGTGACACATTTAATGCTTTTACCAATTGCTGCTGAGTTTGAGTTGGGTCATCCTCCAATAACACCTGCAATTGCTCGTTTTCGCACTTTTGTGGTCTGCCAGAGCGCGCACTGTCTTTCACATTGAAACCACCACTTTTAAATTGCCGAAACCATGTCTCACATGTTCTAATCGATGGAGCGTGTTCCCCATATGTTTCTACCAGCACACGATGACTTTCAACAGCCTTTTCTTTTGATTAAATAAGAAAAGCAATGCGTGCCGCAAATGTTTCTTTTCGGGCACAAACTTCGACATGATCACTGAACGATAAAACAAAGACGCTAGTGTTTGGCGGACTCAACTTGTGTGTGTTTGTAGTTTAATGTCAGACGAACAAAATGACGTATGTGCCAAATGAATATGCTGCGTACTTTTCGCTGGCGCCATCTCTTAGGTAAACCGGAAACTACTTACGCATGCACCTGGTATATCAATCACAAAGAACCTCTATGGAAGCACTTAGAATTTTGAAAGCACAGCAGAACCAAATATTCAACATTACTATATATTCTGACTGGAGCTCTTCTGAAAGAATGGAGTATACTATTTTCCAAAAAAAAAAAAAAAATTGTTAGAAAGGACGTATTGAAGTCTAATATTTTGAAGACTAACAATGCAAGTCAGACAATCATTCCAGGCAAGTGATTGGACACTTTTGCTCACATAGAGTACCGTATTATTGGTTCACGATATTTTAGAAAATTCGACAAGCTGCTAAATTTGACAATTAGCAAATTGATTCTCGCTAACAGAACAGTGATTTTGTTGTCTGCGTAACTGAGTCAATGCTTGTGAAGATATATACATGTATTCCCCTACTCTCTCTCTCTCTCTCTCTCTCTTACACACACACACACACACACACAGAGAGAGAGAGAGAGAGAGAGAGGAGATTCTTGTAATAATCATTTTGTGAGCCTAGTCTAGTAAAAGCACGCACCTTCTCACTTCGGATGGTTTCAAACTAGCACTCAAATGAGGATTATTCTAAATAGTACCATATTCTTTCTATGCACATTTGATAATGTGAAAGATAAGAAATCAGAAATTACTTATTTCACCACATTATATGGAATAATAATCTTAATTAGTTATCTTCGTCACTCTGTAAAAGTAATGAACCCTCAAACATATTCTACTATTCTTTAAATTCGTCCTTATCACGCGAGTTAGTACAAATTGCAGCCTTACAAAATGATTTTCCAAGTTTGATATTGAGAACGACGACGGGTGAAAAGTTTCGTCCTATCTAAAAGTTAACTTGAAGCCGTTGCTTCAAGTAAATTAAATTATTTACTGAGAAACCCGTTCCGTCCTCTGACAGAAACTTCTACAAATAAAACTAAGTGAACAGGATAAAAAAAATTGCTTTCAATTCCTTAGAGACTAATTAAACATACTGTTATTTTTTTTAACAAAATGCGACAACTTAACTGAAGAATAGAGAAAGACGAAAAGTTAGCTTTCTTGGATATCTTTAGCTTTACTTAGTGTAGTATTCAAGGTTTAACAATTACATCGGGTTTCGAATTAATCTTTCATTTAAAAGAAAGAGTCACACTTGTTACAGAAAGATCAGTTTCGTATATGATGAGGACGATGATTAGTGTTCTGCCCGGAGGCAAGTTCACGGTTAGAAGGTTCCTGGGCTTGGTGAACCAATGTTGTTTCACATTGCAATCCATCTGATGGAGATGTAGTGCTAATGACAGAAGCTACAGCTAAATGGAATTTCAAAGCACTATGTCTGATATACGTATTACTGATTTATTTACCCACACTAGAGACCGATTCAGGTAATATTTTTACTCAAAAGTTCAAATTGAATCTACGCCATGCTATGTTGGTAATTTATCTATGACTATCGTTCTTTCGCACTGCTGAATTCAAACATCTTTTAGGTATTGACAAGAATAGTTAGACGTCGCCCGTAATTCTCGCGTCATATGTTCATTTAGCGAAGGGCAAACATTTTAAGAATAAAATACAATGGTTACAACAAACAAATCTCATATACAATTTTTTACCAAACAGATATAGTTAGTTGTAGTTAGTCTGAATACTATCAATTGTGTTAGTAATCTATGACGAAATCTTCAAGTTTCACCCCCTTAGATGCCTAATATCGTGAATATTTAACTAACT
>JAGDQP010047734.1:0-14945 GCA_022664845.1 Lepisma saccharinum
TTGTACTTACGGGTTTTTGCTAGCGAGGTTTTGTCGTAGAAGTTTTTACTGTCGGTTTTTTTCCTGTCGAGGATTTTGTTGGCGAGGTTTTGTCGTAAAGGTTCTCGTTGGGGAGGTTTTGACGTTGAAGATTTTGCTGTCGAGGTTTTTGTCCGTCAGTGTTTTGTAGCGTCGATATTTTTTTACCGTCGGTGAAATGTACTGTCGATATTTTTGCAAACGATGTTTTGACGTGTAACCATAAAGAAATCTGGCTGGGGGCCACGGTGGCTTAATGATAGAGCGCTCACCTCTGGTGCTACGGATCGTCGGTTCGATCCCTGCTCATGCTATGTGAACTTGGTGGTGGCCAAACACCGTGTGCGTGGGTTCTCCGATTCCTCCCACTTTCCTCATTTCACAAATTCATCTCATCATCATCCATCCGGCCTGAGTCAAAGTTGCCTAAAGGCCTTAAAGAATTCAAGAAGTGTTGGTACGGAGAATGTGAACAATGCTATTTACAGGGTGTTCAGAAAAGGTAGTAACAAACTTCGGGGGATAATTACTCACATCGAAACAAGAAAAAAAAGTTCCCATCCGCTTTGTTTTCGAGGTACAGGGTTTGCAAGTTGAAACCCAAAATCGACACCTTGCAATGGTAAATACCATTAATATTTCGCTATAAACCTTAAAACGATGCACTAAAATAACATTTAGTTTTTGAAGGTGATTTGCATCAAATACAGTGGATAGTGTTAAGTGTATCCATCGAATGGTCAGTGTTGCCAACCTGGTATATAGTTTTTTTTAATGACATTTCATCAGTTTATTGGATATTTTGTATCCTCTAGTGGTTGTAAACACCACACACGAGGCACAGGGCTGCAAACTGTGGTTTGCCCGATCTTTTGTAGAAAGGTTGCAATCTTTTATACTTAACCTGGTATAACATTCACAGTTTGTAACACTGTATTCTGTGCTTCCCATGTGGTGTTTACAATCACTAGGTACAAAATATCCTAGTGCCAACAATGACCACCCGATGGTTACACTTCTTAACAACTAATATCCACTGTAGTGATGCAAATCATCTTCAAAAAACTAAATGTTATTTTAGTGCATCATTTTAAGATTTATACAGAAATATTAATTGTATTTACCATTGCAAGGTGTCGATTTTAGGCTCAAAGTTGAAAACCCTGCATCTCGAAAATGAAACTGAATTCGACCCATGTTTATGGGAACTATTTTTTTTTTTCTTGTTTCTATGTCAGCAATCACCTCCCCCTTTATCAATCAGTTACAAAACTGTTCACTTTAAAACTAACTAACTAAAGCTTTTAACTAAGATATATGAACTTGTAAACCATTCCGAGAGCTTGACTAAATGACGTGTCGTGTCACTTGGAAGGGCACTTAAGGCACTTGTCCTTAATAGTAACTTAGAACAACCGTGATGCTCGTTATGCAGCTAGACGCTCTGTTCTCTCGATGAATTTGTGTGCGAATATTTGTTTCTAAAGTCTTCTTAATAATTAAACATTCGATTTCTTACCCAAAAATTGTTTTTTTAAAAAAATCTTAACAGCCAAATAATTTTTATAGTAACTATATAATTTTGGTATGACCTTCACAACTCCCAAAATAACTGTTTACTACCAAAAAGTCTCAAACAATTATTTTAAATACTGAAAGATCTAAAATAAGAAACAGTAATCAAAATTATTTTTTTAATTACAAATCCAAAACTTAGTTATTACAACCAAGTTACATCGAAGAGAATATACTCTGCTCTGTTAAATTAATGGTCGCCCGAGGCATGAAAAGGAAATGGAAAACAACACTAACTGGTGTTAGCATTTAGGTTAAAACTTAAAAGATGAACAAACAGCTTTTATTTTCAAATTTTAATTCCTGAGTTATGTATGGCTTTGTACACAGGTCACACATGTATCACAAATACTGATCAAAAAATTTCATCATATTTAACAAATATTAAAGAGGCACTGCTCTAAAGATTTCTCAAGAAAAACCTAAAAAAAAAAAAAAAAATGTACAAAACCAACTACTACTGACTGACACACTATGATCCTACTTGCCTTTTTTCATAAAAGAAGAGAGCAACTTACAAGTTACAGACAAAAGAAATAAATAATTCACAAACAATATTTACAAATATATATTTTTGAGATGTAGCATTACGTTCACCCGTTGTATTCACAACCCACGTAAATAGATGAACTACAAGTAGATCTAGCATCGTGATTTAAATTTTTTTCTTATTCCAATTTATTAATCTTCAATGTAGTAGCGATTTGTACAGAATATCTTTGCTATTGAACATTTTAAATGTTCCTTTTGATTCCTAAACTTACCTTTTACGGTAGTCTTTTCGTGATTTATTATGGATCTTTCATATTACACTAAAATTATGCCATTCTGAATGCAAAGTGATTACGATGTTAAATAAAAAAAAAGTTTAAGCAGTAATCCGAAGGTACTATAATATTCTTCCAGTCTGTGCCATGCTGTCAGAAATCATATAACATCTACAAGGGCTACTTTCTTTATTGCATCACCAGAAATCAGTGCCATGCACGTTTCTGCACACATACTTATTACAAAACGTCTTCAGAAAAAAAGAAGGCGCTACAAACCATTTGCCCCTTCAACAGAAGTACTACAACTCCACCAAAAAAAGAAGGTACACTGCAAAACATCCTGCTGTAGTAGACGAAAGTATTCTTTCTACCCGAACTCAATCGACAAATTTAGTACACCGTTCAACAACACATACTAGATGTTCTGTAGACCTGTGAGAGAGGTCAAAGCACGCAAGCGGGGTGAAGTGGGAAGTGCACAAGCAATCAGCGAGAGGACCCGAGCAGCGTTCGGTTTTGTCGAGAGTTCATTATTGTAGATAGATTCCCGGAGACATGAATTCCGTTCAGAATCCATCTCTCTTCGTGCTCCTATTATTTGTATCATATTTCCCCTCACCAGTATATTGTATTTACCATTTACAACACCCTGAAATGTGGTTCTAAAATAACCGTGAGCTTAATATTATTAATAGCATTGTTCATTATCAGAAAAAGACTTTCATTTTATATACCATTTGCAGTTTGCTACCAAAAGATCTTTACTTTAAAAAATGACCTTTAGACATCTCTGGCTCAGGCCTCAAAAGTTCCATTTCGAAAAGCTCTACCCCTAGAGGAGCTAGTCAGCTTCAAGATGAAAGAGACCAAAAACACAACTCAAGAAGGGTCATAAAAAGTCGTTTGCTTTTCCTCTTTCTTCCTTATTTGTTTGCATTTATTACCTTGTTTTCCGTTCGTAGCTAGTTCTTGTCCCTCACGGCAATTCGAACCATTTCAAGCTGTCCGGCCGAGACAATCTGTCTCACTATAATGGGCTGTATAACGACCACGACTTTTGGAGTTTTTCTGAGGATACTCATAAGAAACGTTCCTGTGGGTCAATTTGACAACGATGTTATACTGTCTTCAAAGAAAGCAGATAGATTTATTTTCAATGTAGCTTCCCTGTTTTACAATTGCCTCAGAAAAAAATATGCTGCTACAAATGATATCCACTCCTCCCAAGAATTCCCGAAAGATCGGTGATAGTAACTTACAGTTCGTAAATGCTTCTGGCAACGCTTTCACTACCTACCTCATATAGGCTATTGGAATTGTCCTGCCACCCATCATAAAACTATGACTCCTCCCAAAGCTACAGATCTCGGAACCACACAGTAATTATAGCTTTAGTACCACATATTGTTAAGGGATTATGTCTTTGTAGCAAATGAAAATTTATTCATAAACAAAAACCGTGCAGAACTAGAAACTAATATTTACGCATTCGCATCTAACATCAAGTAATTACTTTATAACCGTTTGACATTTTGATCACGTGACTTGAAGACACACTTGAACTTGTTTCCTTCAGATAATTCGTCTAATTAAGAAAGTATACGCAATTTAACATACAAACAGGCAAAATTTGTTTTCACAGTTCATACACCTAATTGATTTCATGTGAGACGCTAGAAGCTAGTGTTAAAGCAAAACCTGATTAACGGAATCTTTCCACATGATTTCATCTGCAGAAACTCGATCCCTTTTGGTGAGTCTTCTTAGTTTGAGTTTCATTCTTTTCACATAAAATAAGATATTACACAACTGAACACACAAACTTAATGCTTATGTTGAAAGTAAAAATGGAAGACAAAATGTAATTGTTGCAAGGGGACCACAGAACTTCCCTTGAAGTAGTTTTTAACCTGTAGATAGAAGTTTCTTTTACTCTTGTCAAATATGGATAAAATTTTGAGCGTCTGAAGTTTCTTAAATAAGAACAGCGAAAATGGCTTATATGTAATGTATTACAAATAAAAATATCTGGATGTAGGTGAACTGCGTACTTAATGAAATAGTGTGTTAATGTGTATTGTGGAATAAATATGGGAATATTAAATTATATATATATTGTTTGATTTCATACACTAATGTGTGTAAAGGGAATGGGGTTAAGAGAGTAGGATGTCTACGAAAAACTTCCTAGTTATTATAAAACATGTTTTTATTCCAAAGTAATGATTTAAATAAAAAGAAGAGGAAAACTAAAGTTGGTTTAAAACATTTTCTGGACAGTGCTTCTGCTGCTGATATTTTAACAAAGCGTCAGCAAAAAATTAAAAGAAAAATCCTCGCAGTTAAGATGGACCTCTTCAGATAAAGATAAGCAAGAAAACTTAGCGCTGCGATTCTACTAACATTCGCGAAGGCATCTCCGTTGATAGCACCTCTTTCTCACACATACACTTTTTTTATTATTAAACAGTTGGCAACATTGACAAACGGGTGCTTAAGAGACAGGAACAGTATTTTTCTATTGTGTCAAATAATGCTTAGGTCAAGTTTGGTGCGGATACGTATCACGGTATGAAAAATTTAATACTAAATTTTTAAAAGTGGTTTGCAATAATGACAACTGCGGCGGCTGGTCTCCGTAAGTCTGGCAAAGATATTTTCAACGATACCTCAACCACCTTTCAACAGGCTGTGGTTTCTATGCCTTACTTTTCGACACGGGCGGACAAAATAGCAGGATTACAAGGTATCATTGTGTAAAACTACGCTATCAAGGAACCTCAAAGGCAGACAAGGCGATCGTAAGCCTGCAACGAATTAAAGATTTGGAAGCAAATTACAATGACTGGAGACACAAAGTAAATCAATTAAGGGAAAATTTAACAGACAACAAAAATATCTACTGAAAAGCAGTGGTTTAGCTTTTTAAGATGAAACGAGTTTCATAACTAGAAAGACTTCTTTCAACATTGGTAGAGGTAGGGCTAACTTTAATAACGCCTGTTTTTAGATTCACTTCACCTCCCCACAGACACACACTAGGTACGTAAAATCCAACAACATAAATTTTCGAAATTTTATTATTTCAATCTTCATTCCACAATACTAATTATTTCACTAAATAAAGAGGTTTACTATATTCAAGTATTATTTTTATTACACATACATATATAATCCATTTTCACGGTTCACTTAGCTATCTCAGATACTGTGTATTTCAGACGATAAAATTGTTCACCACACTGGGCAAGACGTAAAAAAAAAAGTTACTTCAATGGAAGTACAGGCTGCATCATATTACAATAAACATGGTGATAAATTAGTGTTAAGTCCTCCTTTATACTTCTCTTTCTTTCCTCTAACTTCTTATTTAGTGTTCGCAATCCGCGGAATTCTCCAACGCGCTGCCGAAACGTAACTGGAAGTTTGTAATATTCCAGAAAAAGGAAGCAGCAAATTACACAGTAAACAATACAAAATATAATAGTTTAGAATTAAGGTTTCGCGTATTAGTACAATCACTAGCAGCCTTAACAATAAAACCTTCCTCAACTTACCTCACTGATTTCATTTGAACTTGAATTATTTATACGTCTTGATGAAATCTCAAAACACAATCTATACATCTTAAATTCGTATCATAAATTTAGAAGAAAAAAAGTATGAATTCCATACGTAAAGATTTTTAAAAACTGTAGATGCTTTTACACTATAACAAACTCTCAAGCACATACTAACAGACCAATGTTTACTAAGAAAAAATGCAAAATGATGGGATTGATTCAAACAATGACTAGGCAAGTTTAAATTACATCTCCTTGCACGAGCTGCGTGCAATTTCTGCAATATGCTTTGACTTTTTAGAATTTAAAGTCTTCTTTTGGGGGAGATAAATATAATTCTTAGTTATGAACCTTTGTAGTTACATTACATTATGAGTCAACTACTAAGTTCGTAGAATGGTACAGAAAGTGTGCATGTACTTAAGATTTAGGTATGCTAAATGGACATTTTGCCAAGTATATCATACACATGAAAAAAAAAAAAAAAAAAAAATCAATATTTAATCTACTAGTTCCCGGACATATTCAATGAATGCAGCAACTCGTATTGTGAGCATTATTAAGTTTCGTCTTGTAGAGGTCTGTCCAAGATTTTTACGATATTATCAAAAGAATAATTCGGTCCAGAATGCCTGAAAGGAAATAAAACTTTTTTTGCATGGAAAACAATAATACGAGGAATTAAAGTAGGAAGTTCCTTCGCATAAAACTAAGAACTCCAACGAAACAGCAATGTAATTTAACTGCAAAGGCCGCTCGATAGGCCAAGGTCCCATACGGGCTGTTGAGTCGAGTAGCTTCGTTTAGTTTTAGTGATTATTATATCATGCCTGAATGTACTGACATGCCAAGCACAGTACTTAACAAACTACAACAATATGCATGACAATTGTATTACCATTAAAAATCATCAACATCGAATCGTTAATAGAATGTGATCAAGTACCACTATTCTTCAGTTAGGTTATCAAGAAATGATCATTGGCTGAAGAAGCCCTAGTAACATTCCATCTTTGGAACTTATGTACAGCACTTTTAAATTTATGTTCACATACTAACAACAATCGAGACAGATTAAATGTAGCTATCTTCCTAGTTTTCTATTACTGTCTTTTTCTCATTAACATCACTTGCAATCTCTCTTTGCTTATGATTTACAAAAGACAGAGCATAAAATAAAATTATGACCAACTTCCAGTTTGGCGACACGAAGGTTTGAAGTTGCGACCATAAGACAAAAAATGTCTATCACATTTAGAAGAAAAATACCTAGTCTGAAAATTTGAGACAATTATCTTGTTTTATGTGTTCTACATCTAGTTTATCACGTCAAGTATGTCTTGTATTTCTACTTGTTGCATACCTACTGCAATAGGTCAGGAATAAAACTTAGAGAAACCCAGCTATACATGTAGGCAATTTGTCTAACTTCAGTAATAACACAAACACACAACCAGAAAAGGAAAAAGCAAGAAAATAATACACCATTCTACGAACTTACGGACTGCTAACGCACACACAAGAAAAAAAATATGACAATAAACAGAACATCCAATACGACATGATAATTTTTGTATATTTGAATATTATAACATTTCAGTAACGTTGAAAAATTCTTTCCAAAAGAAACTGTCACTGGCTGTACAAAACACTTTTTTGGTTAAAAAAAAAAAAAAAAAAGCACAAGTGTCTGCATCCATACAAAGAAATATCACAAAAGACGGCTTATGCTCCATGATAGTCCATATTTGTTGTTTTCTGACACACATCACTGTTTACGTAGCCAGATGATCAAAACTGGAATAACACTTGCATAAGTTTGTGTTTTGTACTTGGGAAGTCATCCACTTTTAAATTAGGCCTGCAAATATAATACCAAATTTAAGTACATTAATAAAAGCAAGTAAATATTAATGCTCGTATCTAACTTATAACTATTTCATTTAAATTCTGAACATTAACTGACATCTAGGAGCCTACGTCCGTTACAAATCTGAACTACGGCGATTCTCGGCGACTACTCTCCCGAAGACGGATGGAGAAGGTAGTGGTCAAGGCCTCTGACTACCATAAAAGTAGTTTATTCTTTGTGAAACTGCACTTCCCCAGACAAAACTTTGAACTATTATCATTTCACTCCACAATAAATTAGTTCTTAACAATGGATCGTCAAAATTCTTTTTTAGTGTAAAATCATACTGGTGTCAGGGAACAACATTGACGAAATCACTAAATGGTGTGATCGAAACGATATTACTTTGAATGTTGTTAAGGGTAAGTTCACTACATTTCACCAAGCGTAAATGACATAATTATAATATCCCAAATAGAATACGACGGTTACAAAAGTAACTTTGATATGCACGTAAATAAGTGCAGCTGGTTGTACAGTTACACACGCGCAATTATGCCACGAAAACGGACTTGTAAGACTGGAGCTGCCTCGAGAGGCGACGATTATGTGCGCGTGGCCACGGGTTCAAACCCCGCCGGGGCCCGTTAAACGCAGTGATTCGGAGCCCACTTTACCAAAAACTGTAAGTCCCGTCCTTAGAAGCTCACCAGCTCGTTAGGGAGGTTAATAACAATTCACTCACTCACTGGAAGTAAACCACCATATTAAAAATAAAATGAAAATATTTTTTATACATATATATGTTCTAATACCTATTAGGAATTCGAGGATTTACGTCTATAGTCAGTTTTAAATACGAATATAAAGTAAGTATCATTTCCACTAAAATCCGTACCACAACTGTAAAGTATATTCGTCCAGCAGCAGGATGAAGCAATCATTCGTCTATTTTTCATAAAATTTTATCTGTCCGGATTTTTAAAGTAGTAATAATTCAATTTTCTTTCACAATAAGCACGATAAAGATAAAGCCCCTGTGCAATACGCACGCGCCGTGAACGGCGCATGGGGGATGTGGAATAAGTACGATAGGAAGAATAATTCCAAGTAACTAACACGTAATTGATAATATGATTTTGTAGTGAACCATGTAATATTCAATTGACTTCTGAAAAGAATTTTTTTTTCCATTATTACTTATTGTTGCTATACTATAGTTTATTTAAAGCCACTACGTAACTTGAGGACAAAGACTATCGTACAAATAACTTTCACAACATGAGGAAGATGGCGCACCTGACCTTATGTTCTACCATTTGCCTGATGTAATAGAAAGCCAGGGCAAATTCCAGTCCGGATGGCTGGCCCTGAGTTTCATCCGAGGACATTTTTTCATGTTGTACAGTTATTTATAGAAAAGTGTTCTTTACACATTCGAGATTAGTACAACCATCATATTCTTTATTCCAATAAATGCTTACTAGCTATATAAATGATACACTAACCTTCCAAGAAAAATCTGCAACACATTTCTTGTATCCTGTGGGAAGTAGTCTTTCGGTATCACATGCGTCAGCGCAACCATACAGCCTTCTAAATTCCAGTTTAGAACTAACTTTTTGTCTTCACCCTTAACGAGAGAGAATACGCATCATATTAAACATCGAACGAGGAATTCGCATAAGCTAAATAAATGGTAAGCCATAACCATATGTCTAACGAATTTACAGTAATAAAATCAAAGGATTAGGTTTTGTTACTGATTGTCCAGGAAGGAAAAAAATGGACTAGAAATGTATGGTGTGCAGAATTAACCTCAGTTGTAGTACGAAATGTGCTAAAAATGTTATGTATATATAGATGAAAGAAGCGAACTCTCTGTGATTTTTGGAGGTATTTTCCTCTTGAACGAAGCCCTCTCTTGACGCTCATAACACAGGGCTGCAAACTTGTTTTCCTAGTGAATTTAATAGCTTTTGACTCGCTGATCCCAAAAATGAAATCCATTTTCTCTGATCACCCGAGGTTTTCCCGCAAACTGACTTTAAAAATCCAACCCGATATCATAAAGTTTATTTGTATATTTTATATTATATATGGGAACAGAAATACAAAGACTATACAGATATCTGCACTGAAAATATTTATACGTAAATGCGAATGAATGTGAATTCATTCACCAACAAACCTATTTTCACCTTAGATAGGTTTATATATGCACACATACAACCCTACATCTGATGAACATGTAAAACAAACAAATACTTTTTAGTTGTTTTTCACACGCTTTCTTCTGTAAGTTTTGGTGAGTTTCTTCTGCTGTTTGTTTGTTTATGGTTCAGCAGTAGTCCGCCATCATGCTAACACTCAACCTACCCTAGTATATATGCTCCATCTCTCTCACCTTGCTTCTCAATTGTCCAAAATTTTCAGAAAAGTAATCCAAATGTGAATGCAAGACATGTAGCAAAAGACTCATGTTGCAACCACGTTCTTGAAATTTCAACATCATAGTATCTACAATGTTCTTATAGTCTGGCCTCTTGTGGTTACCGAAAAAAAATCTGTTCCACTTTTGAATGCCACCCAGGCATCTCTCTCAGCTGGATTCATTGTTGCTTCAAAATCTTTTTCATAAGTTTTCGTATATTGGGACCAACAAATACGCCTTCTTTCACTTTTCCATAGGACAAGGATGGAAATTTATTACATATAAACTTGAAACATTGTCCCTGTTTGTCAAGTGCTTTCACAAAATGTTTGATGAGTCCCAACTTAATGTGAAGAGGTGACAGTAATATTTTGAGAGCCTGGATTCCAGAGAACATTAATGGCCACTCCTTTCTTACCCAATGACACCTCTTGCCCTGCTTTCCCACTCGCAAATGAAGCATGGCATCTTCGTATATCCAGATTGTTGTCCTAGTAAAATGCCCAAAATCTTGCAATCACCACGCAGTTCCCACTCATGTTCTTGATATTTAATTTTATTTAGAATTAATTTCAGGGTTTCGTAAGTTTCTTTCACTGGAATCGAATGGGCACAGATGGGTACTTATTTCCATTGTGTAAAAGGACACATTTTAAGCTTGTTTCGTTAAGAATCAACAAACAGTCTCCAGCTAATGGAAAGTACAGGAAAATTTAACTCCTTAAGCACAACTAACACATCACAACAGTACACAAGAGATTCTTCTTGTACAAAGTAGGGTGAAAATTGTTTTTCTCTAAGTATGTACCAGGCAAACGTTGTTCCAGAGGCCAGAAGGTTCCTTTCGTGAAGCTTAGAACCAAGAATTTCTGTTGATTCCTTCGACAGCTTCAAGTCCCGAACCAAATCATCTTGTGAAAAAAAGTATAGGCTGTTCAAAGTTGTCAACTTCTATGTCCTTTCCTGGCTTGGCGAACTAGAATCACTGACACACTCTATAAATGAAGAAGTTTTTGGGATAGGAATGTCTGGACCATGACCCACAGGCCTTATGGCTGATTGAATGTTTGGGTCAACTACCTTCTTATTTCTTGCAATCATCACTATGATTCTTCGGTTCTCTCCACACCATAGGAATTCCAAATGGCATAGACGCCTGTTTTCCCTTACTCCAATTTCTCAAAGATTCCACACAAGAATGGTACACTTGTGTGTAGCCCATGGTTTCGATTGGTCACCACGTTTTATATGAAAATAAGCGTAATATGCTTTTTTAACAAAATCCGTAATGCCTTGCCTTGGTCTCTTAGGAACAAACTCACCGCAAATATAACAGAACACATCTGGACTATTTTTACAACCACGACTTGCCATTTCTTCTTTGTTGACAGCAAACAAGCACAGGATCAGAGAAGAAGTAAATCCAACTGGAATCCTAATAACGCAAGTTCATTTCCTGATACGTTAACTGAAATAAATATTAATACTGAAGAGTGAAAAGTATGTGACTGGACCGGGGATCGAACCCGGGACCTTAGGGTAACCGTCCCAATGCGCTAACCACTGCGTCATCCAGTCAACCCGCTTCCCAATCATACACCTTCCATTCTTGACGTCGATGTTCTCTCACACATACGTTTCACTCTTTAATATTAATGGTATCTGCACCTACAGAGGCTTGGTGTATAAAAATCGGAAGTGTCCGCCATTCCAACTTTGAAATAAATCAATTTAAGAACTACAAAACAATTTATACCAGAGATTTTATTGGACATTTTTATGCACATTACACAATTTTGTTTGTAGTTAAAAATAAATGTAGATTATATGGGCTAAATTTATAACTTACTTTCTTTCCTCATAACTATAAAGGTAAGCAAGAAAGTTCTGTAGCTCTTTCACCCACCACCTTCGAACATCGAAATGTCACCTAAGACGTACCTGGAAGCAGGGGTGCCCATCCCCCACAAAGCTGATGGCGCATTCCCCCCAAAAATCAACAATCTTTTCCCCCCTTAAGACTATTACCCAGAACTTAAATTTGATACAATGTCCAATCGGCGGATACCTTCCAGGTGAACAGGTTCCAGAACCTGCAGCGGAAAATTTTTGAAAATGAGTTTCTCAAAATGGTGTTTGAATGCTACTCAGACTCTAAAATCATAAGCAAAGTATTGTGCTTATTTAGGGGAACTTTTTAAAAATTTTAGTGCAATACTACAAAACAGAACAGCTTAAGGCTGTCAAAACTTCAAGATTTTAAATTAAGAAAAAACGGAAAAATAAATTTAATGATGTTCTCTTAAAACTACACAGCTGGATCCTGGATCTATCGAAGACTGTCGAATTACTACAGTAACTACTACCATACCTTAGCACAGCACACCTTATAGCTATTATGTACCTATGAAATGAGTAAACAATAGGGATATCTAAATAAAATATTTAAGTTTAGTAATACCTTTACTGAAATGATATAATTCTTGCAATGGGGTTTGAAACCCAGAACCTCGGAGCCATCGCAGTCCGCATATACCGTTTGGGTTGTTATTATTTTATGATCATTAGGGATCGAAGCCCGAAACCTTGGAATTCAATAGGCACTTCCTTTAACTTGTGGGTAGGGGCCAGAAAGTCTAATATTTTAGCTGATATGTGTGGTATATTCAGTGGGAGCCATTTATGTAACTTTTCAAGCTGAAAAGGGCTCCAGGTTTCATGAGTAGTTCTCAACCCCTAGTAGCTCGTAGCTGCTAGCTTTTATGTTATTTTTTAGGTTTAGGTGCTTCCAGGCACTTTATTTTGGACTTCGAAGTGTGGCGTATGTTCACTTGTGTCTCAAAAAGGTCGAATAATATTATGTCAATTAATCGAGAGAAGTTTTTCTTTCATATCTTTGTTATTTGGATCTTTCCGTTTGTTTCTGAATTCATATGTGAGTATTATGTCCTCTTAAACGAACCTCGCCGTTATGTATGTGGATTGACTGAGTTTCCTTACAGAGATTTCATTAGGAGAGTATTTGTTTTCTCCGTGTTTGTAGGTAAAAGTTTAGGGCATTTCCCTTGTTTCATTTTTTGTAATACATATTTTTATTAAGTTTTGAGTACTAAGCTGTTTGTTTGGTGAAATCTGTTTGTTTTATGCAGCAATATTATGCTGCTATGTTTAGCTTCGAGTGTTTGAAGCTTTATGTACATCAGAAATGTTGAACTAGCTTTGTAGTCATTCCTGAAGGCTTAAATAATTTTTTGTAGTATATGTGAGTTTCATACACAAATTTGGTACTGCACATTTTCATCGCCCGAAAAATATATTCGGTTTCATCATTTGATAATCTTTCCAGGTGCGCACCTGTTATCTTGAACCAATATGGCTTGCAGTATTTTGTGGTAGCATTTTATTTTTTGGTTTGGACTCGGTTTTATGTTTGTTAACTATGCACTAGTAGTATTTGAGTGCGTGTAATTAAGCAGCAGCGTAGTCCACAGTAGTGGCTAATAATACGTGTTATCTTTTTAATATGTAATTTTTTGTAATACGTTTGACATAGGTGATAGTGAGCCCCCTTTTTTGTACATTTTTTAGAAGTTCAGTTTTGGAAAAAGACCAAACATTGGTGTTTAGTATGATCAGGGACACAAAACCTAAGCTTAAAGTATCCTAACAGAGCGGGCTTGTTATATTCTTTGTAACTGTTGTTCATTTGTGTTTTGTCTCTAACACAGAAGTATTCGGGAATATTCCACGAATTCTTAAGATTCAATGGAATAGATTGTGCTTGTATCATTTTGTGTTGAGGATAACCACAGAAGTGGTATAGCAAGGGGTAAACTTGCTATCTTTTCTTGTCTAGTATTAGTGTTTCGAAGCGGCAGGTCCTTTCAGGTTGTTTTTTTTTTTCTTCGCAGTTTACTATTTGTTTCAGGCAGAGTGAAAAAAAATCTTTTTGAACAATATTTATTTTATAAGTTTTGGCTTGATCTTGTCCAGAATAGAATTCTATGACAAACGTTTGTTACTGCGGCGATCTACTTGTGCGTTCCGTGAGCCATAAAGTAAGTAAGTGAGTAATTTGTTTAATAAGGAGTTGAGCAACCCTCAAGGGTTCTTAGCTATTTTTGTGTTTACAAATGTTAAAATTTCCCTATAATATTAGGGCGAGTTCGCCAAGTTCCTGCGAGAAGGTTTATATTTTTGTCCCCAGACAGGAATCGACGTAGTATTCCCAGAGTCGTTACTGGGATTGTAGCGCTATTCATTGAACAAAGAAGTTGGTAATAGAGTAAACTGCGAAACTATTTGAAGTGTATACTTCAATGTTTTTGTTTTTTAAAATATAATTTTTATATTTGTAACTAACTTCAGGTGGCTACTTGCGCAGTACTTCATTCATCGAGTATCGAAGCAGGTGGTACGGGGAATTTTTGAAAATTAGCTTCTCAAAATCGCGGTTTAAAGCTATTCCGACAGACGACAGTAAAATTGCTAGTTCGACATTAGAATCCCCCCCCCCAAATTTCTCTCAGTGGCGCAACTTGCGCCATATATCCCCCCTCTGGGCGGCCCTGCCTGGAAGATCAAAAATAGTCCCCATCAGCATCGACGACCTTCTGCCAACGTTCTGGAAGGCCATGGATTCCATCGCGGTAGAACTTGGTGGGCCGTGAAGCGAAGAAGGTATCAAGTGCATTTTGCACCCCTACTAGGGATTTGAACTGGCGTCCTCTAAG
>JAGDQP010047735.1:3425-14945 GCA_022664845.1 Lepisma saccharinum
GCAACATTAGAACACCATTGCTGGATGCTTCCGAACACTTTTGCGGTGTATTTCATAGAGTTAAGCATTGTAATGATCTGCTGTGATCCATTAATCTTGCTTGAGAAAGGCATGATGGATCACTCCAATCATACCATACCAGCACTCAACACGTTTTGTGGGTTGAGATGTACATTAGCGCACCGTCCTGGACATTGAGAAGATTCAATCATTGTCATAGCTTACGATTGTCATAGCAGATCCATATTTCATCTTAAGTGGCAATCCGATGCAGGAAACCTTCTCACTTATTCCTTACACTAATAAAAATACACACTTCCAGATGGCGGTTCTTGTTGCCTTGTGTCAACTCATGTGGCACTAATGAGTCCAAATTTTTTACCTTACCGAGTTGCCGACGGACAGTCGTATGGTGTAGGCCTAAATCGTCTGCAATGCCACAGACACTTTTCCGAAGGTCCTCTTCCACGGTGTTCCTGAGCAACTCATCCGAACATGATGTTGGTCAGTGTCCACGGAGTCAGTTGGTCATTTTGCAATGTTTTGCCACCGGAACGAAATTTCACAGTTAACGTTTTGCGTCTTGATTTGCAGAATGCCTTGGTTTGAATTCATAAAGAAAAAACACTCACAATTGTGTGTTCTCTAAGATGCACTTTAATACGAGCCTGTTCAACTACACACTCCTTCCAAACTGTTTTGGTACTCCAAGCTCTCTGCCGGACGTATAAAGACGCATCAGTAATGAACATTTGACGAGAAAAGTTATAAAATACGATTTCCCTAATTGTGGTATTCGTTTTATCTACATCGGAAAACTTAATATACTATGTTCTGCTGTCACTGCAAATTATTATTTCGTCATTGTTTTCACCTGAATATTTTGAGATGATGTTGAAATTAGGTTCATGGTTGCACCTACTCTTCCATGCATTACTTTAAGCAAATGATTAAGTAGAAAACTTTCGTTTTTTATTCATGTAATTACGATAATGATAACTATTGTTGTTTTGCACTATTATGCATTATGAAATGCCTTGGTTTCGAGTATTTAAATGACCAAACCAGTAATAGCTTAGATCTGTTATGCAAAGCAGTAGGTGTCCATTACCGATACGACAAAAATAATTTTGGTCCAGTTATGGACACGCACTATTCATTACTATGTTCAAATCAAAATCCTTGATTGTTTGAGTTGTTATTAACGTCCTAAGCAAGCTGGTGAGCTTCTAACAACGAGAATTACAGTTCTCGTAAATTGGGCTTGGAGCCACTCCGTTCAATAGCATTCAGCAGAAATTGAACTCATGAACACGCGAGCAGAAAATGAGCGCGATAAATTCTGCTCAACTTCGAAGGCGAAATCATAGTTATGTTAGTTGTTTTAATTCAACTTGGGAAATATTATTTTACTCTTCATGACCATAAGTTGGTCAGGAATTGTTTTGGTCCCATTTTTTTCAATGATGGACGCCCATTAATGAAAAGATTTATTTTAATATTGGACACTATTCATAGCAAGTAAGAATTTGCATTTTTATGACCACAAGTAATCTATGGCTTTGGCCTGGATAAGGTAGAGGAAATGAAGTAGGAAGGAGCGGACGGGTCTAATTTGAAGGTGTCATTATGACATTACCCTGTTATGACTGAGGGGAAACGTTAAAACCTCGGTAAGGATGCTCGATAGCTGTTTTCGAACCCAGGTCCTTCGGAATGATCATTTAGTTGTATTCCATGCAACAATCAAATAATCGAAGAACAGCATTAAACATATAACCGTGTTTACCACTTAAATTCGAAACATCAGCAATGATTATTTAAATTATTTTGAGTTATAAAGTATGTCCGTTACTGGATCACTTACTTTTTTTGTTACCATCACTGGTACGAAAACAATGTTACGCAAAAAAGGCTATTTCCTCTCAAATAGTGTATGTTAAAGAAAATAAGGTGTAGAAACCACTAGAAGAAGGCATTGAGAACGTGTAACATTCTCATTTCATCAATACATTTACACTGTATTTGAGTTTTAAATTATAATGGTGAAAAGTGTGCTTAAAATGTCCATTACTGGTACATTTACCTTATATAGTTTGTGACGTTAGGATTGTTATCTCAGTCGATCTCTAAGTTGTGTTGCTTGCGTTAGGTGCGTTTCCTACTGGTCTTCAAGCGGTCATTTCGTTCGCACCAACCACAAAATTGTACATATTTAGTTGTGATTTAAAACTCCTTAAACATGGAAGATGTCGCAAATATATGCCCATTGACGCTTACTGGAATATTCGTTTACAAATAAGCTACCTAATATTGAGCTATGCTTCACTGGTTTTATGTGCAAGCAACCAGAAACATAACATATTACTGAATGTAATTTTGTAGTCACTGGATGTAGGCAGTGTAATAATCTGAATATTGTTAAGATATCCGCTATGAATTTTCTATACACGCAGTGAACTGTTAATGTTGAAGTATTGACGAAAGAAAGTGACTACCGGTAAAAATAAAATGTTATTCACGAAACAATCAGAAGACATGTGTAATATATGTTAACTTGTTTCAAGTTTATTAACGATTTTTTCTTTCGTTGCATAAATCATTTCCTTAAATAAATTTAGTCTCTGAGCAATAATTTGGGTTTAATGGCTTAAACCAAAGTTGTCTCAAGCCTATGTTTTTCTTTAAATTAAATATAGCACACGTGATACGTTTTTTTTATATAGACCACTTGAAAGCGGAGTTCATCATCCAGATCTGCGCGAATCGAGAGGGAAAGAAAAATCTCATAGGTCTCTTGAATTGGTAAGGGAAGTAAAAAACTGCTAACTGTTGTTAAATTTGGCTTTATATTGCAGTGATTTAGAAATACAATAAATGCTAAATTAAAGGACCTTTTCTTGTGCTATTCAATATGAATTCGAGAGTACAGATAACGTGTGAGAAATAGATGGTTTATATAGAAGAATTTAGTTTTAATATTTTATTTCTAGAAAGAAAGGTTGTCGAACTAAGTTTGACTAATTACCAACTTTGTGAGATAATTTGTTTTCATGCCAAAGTCAATCAAACTGCTAACAGACTAGAACAATCCCACCGATCTATTAACCATTATAGTTAGCGTATAGTTAACGTTTAAATTTATAATTAAAGTTCCTTATCCGGAATAAACATATAC
Organism: Lepisma saccharinum; assembly: GCA_022664845.1. Taxonomy (NCBI): domain Eukaryota; kingdom Metazoa; phylum Arthropoda; class Insecta; order Zygentoma; family Lepismatidae; genus Lepisma; species Lepisma saccharinum. The sequence goes on from JAGDQP010047735.1 coordinate 6,604, forward strand.
CCATTTAGTCTTATGATGTTTTTCTAGATGAAGGATCCGTTTGTTTTCAGTCAATATATTCAACCTGTTACGCTACCATCTCCAGGCCAGGAACTTGCAACTGGTACCGTAGTCACATTGTCTGGTTGGGGATCTGTTAATTGGGTAAGTTTCTGCATTATCGTTAATAGTGTATCCTTGGAACTTGGTATCGAATAATTATTTGAAACAAATTGCTAATTTTCAGTTACTTTGAAACTATCAAGATAGAGGGAAAATTTATGAGATTTAGTATAACTAACTGATGTTTCATATAAACGTTCATTCTATATCATTAGAAGGACAGAAAAGATATTTAGTTGCACTTCGTTAAGTAATGATGATTTCAGTGGTCCTCATTAATTCAAAACGTACTAGAAACGTTCTAGTACAACTAGAGTACAGCGACATGTATATATCACATCAAGTATTTCATGTAATAACATAGAACCTTTGAACCAGTTTAGACACGAGAATATATAAGTTCTATTACACAATATACGAACTACGTACTGAATAACTAGTAGATATATTAGTCACCTATTATATAAACCACGATACGTTGTGGAAAGTTAGAAGCTAGGACACGAAGTTTACACGGTATTGTGTGCGAATACAGACTTACTTGAAGACAGATTTTACATTCAAAACATTTACCTCGATATCTCATGAACGATATGACGTGAAAAGGAAATAAGATTCAGCGTTCATGAAAAATAATTGTGGATTTTGGTCAAAGGTAATAATTTTGTGATTACATTCGTTCCAAAGTTATACAAGCAAATGTGAAACTGGTTTGACCAGCCGGGCGAAATATTTAATTTCGGGCTCCACCCTATGTGTGCCACACCTATGAACTTTACGGCATAACAATCCAGAATCCGAGGTACTTAAGGATCACAAATCAGAAAGGTCAGCTTCGGTAATAATTTTATAACTCACACCCTCTCTGGTCCCGGTCTACCCTTAAATACTCATATATTTACAAGTAGATATTCTTCTGCCATTCATACGTTATGACCAACGGAATTTACACAAAGTATATTATTTATTCACCTATTGCGGCACTGTAATACTTGGTACATACATTGTTTTAAAATTGTCTTTTTAACACACGTTTGGAACATGAACTTCTGGTAACTTGTGAAATATTGTTACAATTTCTAATAAATTGAACAAAATAAAAGTGAGTAATATTACGATAATCCTTTGTCCTTTACACAGTCATTTTCGCTAGAAGAGTAATTTTAGCTAAAATGATAAATATTAAAGTAATAATAATGAGTTATATCCAATCATTTATGGCTTATTAATAAATATATTTATATTCTTTCAAATATATTACATTCGATGGAACCCAATTTCATGATATTGTTTCAAGTTAACGAAGCATAAATGAAGACTATAGCTTCAACTGAAGATTTTAGTTGTCATTATGCATTGATGTAGGTCTATGTTTATTTACTTTAATTGAAATTGTGTGTTACGTTGCATTAAACTACTTGTTGTACATGATACTGTCATGTGGCTTGTATATAATTAGGTTAAGTTTTAAAACCTGCTGAATATTTTAGTATTTAATTCTTATGTAAATACATGGTTGGTAAATTAGTTTATGTATCTGAAGCACAGAAGAAATCTCTCTCTCTCTCTCTCTCTCTCTCATAATATAACAGTATTAATCATATTTCAAATGTAGAAGAGATCCAACTATATGATTAAATACCAGAATGTAATACTATCACGGGAATATTACCAATCATTATAGCTTGATTGTGATTGACCAGAATTTGGCATAAACATGGAACCGGCATGAGAGGTGCTTATGACGAGTAGGATGAGGAGCCTAGAAGAGAGGTGGAAGAACAGCTATTAGCTGAACCTCACCTGCTGAAATAAAGGAAATTAAGGAAAGAGAGATCCAGAGAAAACTCTAAACCAATATCCATGAAATAAAGAAGAGTACCAATAGTTCATCGCCACAGCGCCATGCCTTTGTACTCAGAATATCTGCAGTTTAGCAGACAGCACCAATGACAGAAGAGTTCAGCTAGAACTCATGGTAATAAAAGTACGATACCATCAACCAATCAACAGCTACATCCCATATAGGTACAGTTATGAGAAACAGACTTCAGAACAACACCAGCAGTTTAGTTTATCTCCAATATTACCCCTGTCAGTTGGACATTATTTATGTTTCATGTGTGTTATATGTTTCTGAGTTTGGTCTGAGAACTGTGCCTATCTTTGTGTAGATATTGCAAGTATTTCGTAAAAATAGATACAGCAATTGATTCTTGCGACAGGCATATGGAATAACGTACCAGCAGCATTTTTTTTTAAATTCTGTATTTTCCTACCACACAGCTACGAACCTTCAACTTCGCCAACTTGGACTCATCAACAGGTACTTGCCGACGGGTAGGCGAGCTGTCATTGTGGAATCGTATAAGACAATTTTAGTGTTAAACAGTAATGTGAGACCTCGAAATACTTCATCGCCTGTACGTGACTTTTAACTGATATTCCGAATAACTGGAATTTCCTTGGAAGCCTGAGACGTGATGTTTGTCTCTCTCAATTCTGATATGTAATCATCTAGTTGGATCTCTTATTACACTTTAATTATGACTATTACGAGAGAGAGATTGCTTTCGTGCTTCAGATACATAAACTAACTTACTAATCATGTATTTACAAAAGAATTAAATACTAAAATATACCACTTATAAAACTTAATCTAATATTATACAGGCCACATGAGAATACAGTGAAGCTTAAATACATTTTTAAGCAAACAAAACTACTATGATTCTGAAAAGTAATTTATTTTTCAACCTAGATATCATAAATACTATTTTGTACTAGCTTGAATTGGTATGAATATAATAAGCTCTTACTCATGAACTTTTTCATGGACAATTATGAAAATATTTTGTATTTCAGACAGCAGGAATCGAAACCGACATATTACTGAAAGCACAACTGACCATTATTGACAAACAAGTTTGCAACAATTCTTGGGCATCATGGGGAACCGACGCTTTCCGCTCTGGTGAATTATGCGCTCTAGGAGAGGGAGCAAAGAGTGCTTGTCATGTAAGAAATCAAAATTAGAAATATTGTTAATAACTTTCTATAGTTTTTTGGGAAGAATTATTATAAAAAATACAGTAGTATTTTAAATTGAAAGCACGATGTATATGTGTACGTACACCCTGATTCATAAAAATAACCAATATATGCACTTTAAAAGATCGAATAGGTTTAAAATATAACAAAAACGAAGTAATATTAGATAAGGATTTGAAATTCGTTACTTATGTTATGACTCCAATGCAAATTATTACGGTATTGCAAAATTTTGCAGGATTTCGATTCAGAAAAATCTATCTGATCGTTTCCATATATCTGAGCGTTGGCTAAAAGTGTCTGTATAATTTAATATACTTCTGTTTAAATCAGTTTTAAAATGCATAGTACTAAAACTATTTTAGTTGCAGGTATTAGACAAATAATGGAAACACTTGTTAAAAGTGAGACATATTGTAACAGTGCTTGATATCACTGAGCACTGCATAAATAAATAGTCTCATGTTTGTTGCAGGTAGGATGGACTTCCACTAGTAGTAAAGTAAGTCAGAGTGGTTGCGGATGTTGTGCAAATGTGGTGAGTGACCAGTATGTACAATTTTACGGAGTTTCAAATATATCTATTTACGAGTGTATGTCTAGCTGGAGCATCTGTAAGCAAAACAGCGACGTCATGTGGTTTAGCACAAGGCACAGTCTCGAAAATCAATACCGCATACGCAGTACATGGCAAAACAGGGTCTGCTAAGCACAATGGTGGTCGAAAAACGAAGATAGCGGCCGCCGGGTTCTCAAGCAGGCTGTGACGTCATACAACTAAACAACGGCAGAGAAAGTGACGACAGGTCTCAATCAGCACCCAAACACCCGAGTGTCATCCAAAACTGTGAGACAGGAACTGCATAAAATTGGTATCCATGGGACTGTTGATATTCCCAAGTCCTTGATAACAGACAATAATCATGAAAGGCGACGTGAATGATGAAATGCCCACAAAATATAGACTTTGGAGGCCTGGCAACGTGTTGTATGATTAGACAAGTCGATCTTTACCCTCTCACTCCGCACTTGACTTGTGTTTGTCTCGCGAACACCCTCGAACGATGTGGACTGTCTACACCCGGCTATGAAACATGGTGGCGACTCTTTTATAGTCTGAGGTTCTATGCCATAGTATTCAGAAGCCCCCTATCACATTGCACAGTTCGGTCGCAGTAAGACTGTTTAGAAAACTCTTGAGTAACCACGTCCACGGAATAGTGAAAAAAGTATTTCCAGACTCGAATGTCATATTCCATGATGATAATAACCCCATTCACACCAGTGTTTTCACAAGCATCATGATGAGGTTCCACATCTTCCTAGACCCGCGCACTTTCCTTACCTGGATATAATAGAGTCTGTGGCCCGTTTAGAAAATCAGGGTTCGGCGTCGATTTTTGACTCCTTTGTTTCCTCCTGAGTTGGAGGCTGTGCTCAGGAAGAATGGCTTCAAATTACAGAAACCAGCATACAGGGATTGTATCAGTCTATTTCGTTCAGAACTCAAACTGTGTTGCATTCTAAAGATGCACCAACGCCGTAATAATACAAAGTGTCCCGATTTCTACAAGTGTTTCCATTATTATGTTCAATACATGTAGCTTAGTAAGACAGTTAATCAATGAATGAGAATGAGCCAATTCTATGCAATTGTTTCGAAACTACTATAATTTTATCTGTAGAGAAACAAATGTATCTTACCTCCAAATTTTTCAGTGTCATATATCATCAATCGAACAAACATAAGGTTCTAAATAATTGCACAGGAGGTGTAAAGTTATCTTTGATTGTATGGAATGTATATACCAAGGAATACATTGCTAGTCTAATGGAAATCACAATATATGAACAATATACACAAATTAATGTAATACCTAATAGTGGATAGGATTGGAAAATAATAATAAATCAAACTCCATATTTTCTTTTAGTTAAACACGGAATAAGTACAAGGTCTTTACATATTGTTGAAGAGAGTTTCTTCCAAAAGTTTCATAGTAACAGCAGTATTGTTCGCACAATAATTAGGTTCCATTTTCAGTTCATATAGTACGTAAATGATGTGAATTGTATCCTTCAGAAAAAACACTACAAATGTGATCATCCAGATTCTGTGCGGGTAGGAAAATATCACTATTAATGTAAACTATAAATGATGGAAATTATATACAAAGTTATTATTTTTTAAGCTGTTTTGAAAGTTTTAAGCTCAATTTATATATATATATATTCTTCTTTTAAGAGAGAAGATAATAACGAATACAAGATCGAATTTAGTTTTTGTTTATTATCATAATAGTTATAATGTTTTCTTCTGTGCTTTTTAACAACATCTAAAACACTGGAAGGAAATATTTAGTATCATCCTTTATTTTGTATACTAGCACGTGAATGTATCCCTTTCTTTTATTTTGCAGGGCGATAGTGGCGGCCCTCTCTCGCTGAACAGTGTTGTATTTGGCATTGTATCCTATGGAGATCTAGACTGCAACCAGGCGTACCCGAATGTATATACAGAGGTATCATCCTTTCTGGACTTTATTAATAGCATTACAGAAGGGGGAGCATTGGAATAACATTGGCATTTCCAATGTGCATTTATTAAAGTACCTGCTGGTCTTCTTTAGCATGTAATCAGTTTCATGAATTTCTATTAATGATCTAAAGCAAGAGAACATAATAGAGCTATTTTACTATTTTCATTGCATGTCTGTTTGTAGTATATATGTGTAAGATATAGTGTATGATGCATAATTGTGTACAATAAAGTATATGATAACCTTTCTTATAATTATTTCATTTATATCTTTCATTATTTATTTGATATGTAGTAAAGATATAGCACAACTATATCAAAGTAAAGAATTGTATAATTTTATTTAGAAATAATCGATGTAGATACATAACTATTACCATTCGATTACTGAAAACACAACGCTTGATGTTAAAATAAATTCCACTCGATGTTGAAATGAATTATAAATTACAAAACTACACAAATAACTTGTTTCGTATATACACTTAGTAATCGCACATTTCTCGGAGGTAATTACACGCTGGATGTGCAGTGCACATCAAACATATTCCTTGTAGTTTGCAAAATAAAATACTCGATTTTCGACTGACATCAGATAAACAGGAGTCAGCGACGCTTGTATCTTCTCCAACTTATACAGAATAGACCCTACATAGGAATGTCGAAAGAACGCATTGATCATTCTGTCTTCGCTTTCACGCTTGACAGAATGTTTATCAAGTAATTTGTTTCTAAATTACATGTATTTTTTGATTATTATGTCATTAATGAAAATGTTCCACCATGCTCATGCGACAATGCCATCGAAGATGCAAAATATCAACCAGTAAATTCAAGTGGTCATGCACGTTTTACACAGGTAGAACAAAAATCTTATTAAGGAAACTTGACCTCAGAAAACAATCTGCAGAACTTTCAGGGTTCGTACTGCGAAGCAAAATTCTTCTAGTAATTGAAACGTCAAATTACTGGTACTGGTATTGAAAGCGTTCACACATTATGTTTCTGTAGAATGCCGTCTGGTCTAATGTAGTGATATTAGTAGCCTATTTCGTGAACTTGCATGCAAAGAATAATGTCTGACTGACCGGAAACGCTGCACTGATTTTTAAAAGCAAAGCTTAGAAGCAGGTTTAAGAACGTACTGAACTGTTCGACTCGCATGTTCCTTCCAATTAAGTAAAACGTATGGAACACTTGGACCAATTTTGAACAAATAAAATACGGCACAGAGATTATGGTTGACATTACAGGAGTGTGGGGCCTAAAGGCTCAAGGGATAGTCCTTAGTATACAACGAAGATACACAAATTTCATTTGTTTCCTATGCGAATGAAACAGCATGGTTAGTTATGAACACTGGAAAATAATATATTGACGAAATAACAAATGTTTCAGGTAGAAATTAAGAACGTACAGTATCAGCTATTAGTGGATTCAAACAAAATGTGTTGTTACCACTACTTAATATTACATTTGGCCTAATGAAGCAGTTTGTCAAGGTCGTGAACAACGAAAGTGATTTTCAAGTACATGTGAAATTTCCAAATTTGTTGGCAAGCAAATTGAAGCAGGGCATTTTTGCAGATTCTGATATCAGGAAACACTTACAAAATGAAGAACTCGAAACTACAATCAGCACAATTGAAGTGGAAGCCTAGATTGGGTTTAGGAATCTTGGTAATTACAAATATCCCACTTACTAAGAACTAGTGATTATCATATTAGAAAAAGACGCACATCTTGGATGCAACTTAAATTTAAAAGTACATTTTCTATACTCTCACTGTGAAATATCTTAGAATATAGGCAGAGTCAGTGAGAAACAAGGTGGGAGATTCTTTCAGGACGTAAAGGAATTGAAAAACAAATGGATCAACAAAAGTGGATTATTAGTATGATTTCATACTTCTATTGGATGCTGAAGAGGGGTGTAGCAGAGGCTACATCACATTGTCGATAGTCGAAAACGCGCACGTTTTGAAGCAGTAATCCAACATACCAAGTAAAATTTTACAGGATCTCTTCCTTAGTTTTATTTAAGTAATTGTCATAATTTGAATGATATTTTCATTCTGTGCAGAATATTTCAGGTGTAGGAGAATCCGACATATTGATGGTAAATACAAAATTTACTGTATCTACAAACACTTCAACTTAAATTTTTGAGAAAACATTATGTGATGGGGAGAGAATAGTTTGGATTTTGGAATCAGTGTGTTCAGGTTATGTGGCAACGCGTATTGAAAATCAAAAATTCACATAAAACTTTCATTTCGCATATATGTGTTATTAAGAAGAAAAATTCTTAATGGTATAATCATTAGTTCTAACAAGCAAAACATACTGATGGGGAAAACAAAGTTTCTTGTCTATGGGGGTTATAATGAATTGCGAAAAAACAATTGTTTTAAAATTGTTAAAAGAAATGGCAATTAAATACACATAATAGATACTTACCAAGGAACTTTCCGAACCAAATATCGGATCGACATACCAGACTATACGCATTCAATAGAGGTGGTCAACATATACGTACAAGGAGCACATCTCATGAATGAAAACGCACTGCACTGATCTAATGAAAAAAGTTCAGAGCCAACAGTGTCACGGCAGTACTGCATCGGTAACTTGAATGGTTCTGGCTCTG
>JAGDQP010047736.1:478-14945 GCA_022664845.1 Lepisma saccharinum
AAATTAGCGCTGTCCTGTCTGGATACTGGGACAGGACACTTAGTTGTCTGAGTTGTCCTTGTTTCCGTCTAGGTGCACCGACTTTTGTTTTTTTAATGGATGCGTTATTTAGACTGTAAAAAATTGTCAACCATAATATCTGATATCCTATATATGAATTTGAATATGATGCTAGAGCACTTCGGGCAAAATTAGCGCTGTCCTGTCTGTATACTGGGACAGGACACTTAGTTGTATGAGTTGTCCTTGTTTCCGTCTAGGTGCACCCACTTTTGTTTTTTAATGGATGCGTTATTTAGACGGTAAAAAATTGTCAACCATAATATCTGCTATCCTATATATGAATTTGAATATGATGTTAGAGCACTTCGGGCAAAATTAGCGCTGTCCTGTCTGAATGCTGGGACAGGACATTTTGTTGTATGTTTCGTCCTTGTTTCTGTCTAGGTGCACCCACTTTTGTTTTTCGAATTGATGCCTTATCTAGGCGGGAAAAAATTTTCAACCTTAATATCTGCTGTTTTGAATATGAATCTGACGCTAACTTCACGCCGGTTATTTTCCTAATGATGTGGAGAAAACGTTATTGGTTGATTCTTGGAATGGCTATAAGGAAGAAGATGTTGTAAACCTCACGCCTTCCAACAAACAATGTACTATGAAAATATTACCCTAGTGTACTACTGGCTTCATTCAGCCATTAGATATTTATGGCTTCCGAATATAGAACAATTATTGGCGTCAATTATCGGACGCAAAGGGACATTCAGCTACGAACAAGAGACAATAATTATTGTGAAACTGCAGTCTTTGATGCACAATCAATTATCTGCAGCAAGATTCAAGGCTGTGTTTCAATATGCATGGTTCCGTTCCGGGTACACAGAAGCGCATTCTGCTGCGTTTATAAACCCCAGTAGAATTTGGTTCCCATGATGTACAAGAGACACAGTGCAACGTGTGTCCTGTTATAAAGTGTTCTTGGTGTAAACAGTGCCTGTGCTTAGTTGATTTCATTGTAAAGTATCAGTTTTGTGACAGGTATTACGAATGAACACGACTGATTGGAGTATAATAAGTGCCTACCTCTCTGCGATTGTCTATTTTGGATATGTTTATTTGTTAATGTAGTACCTTTCTCAACGTGCAATATAGTAAGCGACGTGGGTTTTTGTTCTTGTTTATATTTTCTTTCGTGATATTTTGTCACAAATAGATAGTCAGTTGTCGGCCACAGGGTTCAAGATCAAATCTACAGTGACAATGCAGAGTACCGTGCTTTCTGCAACCCTGTGTACACATATGGTTGCCTATCACCTCGGGATTATTCCTCTCTAATGGGATTTTCTCATCTTCCAAAGACGACACTGCTTCTATTTCACATCTTTTTCCTATCTGGACGAAAAACAAAAACACGCATAAGAAATTTTGTATTCTTGTTTAACACTTGCGGCGCCCGATATATTTGGGGCCAGATATACCGTCCAATGGACTTCTCCAACCCCCGATTGGTTCATTTCCGGATGCTGTGTGATCTTAACATGAATGTGTTGCATACCATTGACTAGCCTGTAATGTATAGATTCTTTCATACATGTAACACTTTGCTCTATCTCTTGTCATTGTCGAGCTATTCATATTCTTTTCTTTGAGAACCTAATTTTACGCACCTGTTTGAACCTTTAAACGTTCACGGCTGCCGATATAAAAAACACCGGTTGCTTATTTTTTGCTTTTCTACATATCTGTGCAATATTATTGCAATCGGCGTATCACACTTGGGTATCATTCCTTGTAAGCACCATTGATCAGGGTAAATTTTCACTCTTGCGTTAAATTAAAGGAAATTAATTTTAAAATTATGAAATTGAGGAAAGAGTGAGTGCGAGGTTGTGATCTTCAAGTGAGTGTGAACATGGTAAGCTAGAACGAAGGGTAAGCACGAGTAAGTGCGAGACTGTGAGATAGAAGGGAGTGTGAGCCCGAGTGAGTGGGATTTCTGTGATGTTAAACGGAGAGTGAGCGTGAGTGAGTGCGAACTTTAGCACGTAAGCAGACTGTGAGCGCCAGGTTCTGATCTTAAAGTGAGCGTCAGGGTGAGTGAGTGTTTTTAACGAAATGAACACCTCTGCTCCAAAAGGTAAGTTCCACTCTTCTTCCAGATTCAGTGCTAACTGTCTGTTGTGGTTGGTGACCTCGTTGACACTTAATTCCGCTCTCCGCAGAATAGCTGTGGATTGTGTGTTAGTTACAAATGCCCCTATTTTTAAACAATCTGTAGCTTTTATTATTTTAAGTCAAATAAAAAATAACATTTACAGTAGCTGTGTCATGATTTTAATATGATATTCTTTTTCTAAGGTTCAAAGCATATTCAGATATTTAAAAAATAAAAATTAAAACTAAAAAATAATAAATAAATGCGTTCATACTCTCTAAACAAGCGGTGTTCATGGTATAAACTTATATTCATATTCGGTGACGCCGCCTATGTCGAGTCGATGCCTAATTGAAAATATATGTTGGGGCCTCTTCCTTACCCTTGCCAGATGCCGCCACCGGCGCTCCTGGTGCAATGCCCGGTAACTTAGTCCGGACCCAGTACCTGAGTGGATATAAGGTTTGTCTTGCCTGTCTGTAAGTCCCCTCCTGGATCTAAGCAACTGCAAGTACAAAAGTGTTGACACATACACCATTGGATTTGTCATGATGTCAAACGGGGGGGGGGAGAATTAAGACTTTGACTCTAAAACTGGCAGGCCATTTTGAATTACTTAGTTTTCTCCATTAGTGCCCCTCCTAGATCTCAGTAACTACAAGTCAGACAGAAATGACCCACACCGTTGGATTCGTAATGGCCTGAAACAGTGGAACAACCTATAATATAAACTCTAAAACTGTCAGATCCTTTTGAATTGCTTAGTATTCTCTATTTGTGCCCCTCCTAAATCTCAGTATCTAAACGTCCGACAGATTTGAGACATACCATTGGATTCGTAATGGCCTGAAACCCTGGAATAACATAACTTTCACCCTAAAACTGGCAGGTCCTTTCTAGTCATTTATTGTTCTTCATTTGTGTTCCTCCTAGATATCACTAATTATAAGTCCGACAGTGATGATCTATTCACCGTTGGATTCGTCATGTTCTAAAACGGGGAAGGAAACTATAAATGTTACTCTAAAACTGACAGGTCCTTTTGAATAGCTTAGTATTCTCCATTTATGCCCATACTAGATCTCACAAGTTCGACAGAGATAAGTCATACACCGTTGGATTAGTCATGGGAACCGGTAGGAAAATCTATAGCTTCGACTCTTAAAACTGCCAGCTCCCAGCATTTGCTTAGTAAACTTCATTTACTCCTATGACTTTGATTTATATAAAAAAAACATGTAGTTTACTACTGCATTCGAAATAAACAGGTAATAATCTAGACGTAAGTCTGAAATCTAACTGTGAAAATTATGAAATTCTAGTGAATTGCGTTAATATACTAAATAATAGACAATGTTTAATTTAAAAAAATCTAAGATCACCCAATAAAATGTATAGCAAAAATCGAAACGTAAGATGAACTTTTCGAGAATGCGTAAAATTAATCTTAGTTATTCCGAAATCTTAAAAAATAGAACAATAAATCGCAATAAGCATTTATTGAAACATTAAAACGTAATCTGCGAAATGTTACTAGGGTACTATATGATCTAAAGCACAACCTGTTTTTTTGTTTCTGCTAGTTAACATTTCGTATGATTCATTATCCGAAAATTATGTCGGTCGATATGTGTTTCCAAAACTACTAATAGTGGGGAATTATTGCCCTCTCTGCAATTTTTTTGATTCGTCAACCAATTATTACCTAGTGTCCGTGGTCTTGTGAGAGGGGTAACTCAAATATGCCTTTTGCAGTTCATTTTTGAAGATTTTATACCTTGAACAGTTGGTTTTGGAAATGCGTGATTAGGTAATGTGTTTAGCCATTAGCCAACAAGAGTTGTAGAGTATTCTACAATTAAGGCATACACAATGAAGGGATACACGCACAAATACTATAAAAACGAGTTGCAGCTAGGTTAAAAGCATTTTAGTTACAAATAGAAAGAAAGACATGTCACATAAATGAAATTATGGGGTACAAAACAGTCCAACAGCCCAGCCTGGCAGTTTAATTTTCAAGTAGCCTCCAGTCCTTTCTAGCTTTCGTTTTATTCAAAAACATTGCTTGTCTTTCCACCAAGTTACAATTCAGAGGCTAAATTATGCTAAAGGTATTTCGAAGCAGTCGAGAGAGAGTATGTAAATTTCGTTGTTTCTTCTTGAAATTTACTACAAGTACTCCATGTGGTTGCAAAGCGTAAAATAGAAACATCTTTAATTATTTTTCCCCATTTAATATACACTTATGCAAGTTTCTTCCCAAGCAAGCTCTCTCCAATATGGCATTGGCACCTCAAAAATTATGTTCTAATGTCTCTTTTCGGAAAATACGAGTTCTTTAGTTGAGAAATATCACTTTTCTCAATATATTTTGTCCCTTCCCAATAGGAAAACACCATCTTACGAGGTGGCGTATTCACATTTTGCCACTTTTTCACCATATAAATTCTTAGAATATTATGTAATATTATGTAGATCAAAAAGTAACTAAATCTAGTTACAAAAAGGAACTAAAACTGATTTCAAAATTTGAGCCAAATGTGCCTAAAAGGTCAACTGTCGCTATCCTACTGTCATGGCCAAAATTAATAATCATATATGTAGAATCATCGGCAGTACCGCTATTGTCGTCGAATATCTCTAATTTTTATTTATATCAATTTCTGCTTCTCTTGGCCGCTTGTCAAACTAGTTAATCTACAGACCAGTTAATGATTAAATATCAACATTAAATTTTGGCAACTATAAATGTAAGGATTAGTGAGCGAATCTTTCCATTGATAATCTACCATATTCGAGTAAGCTATCCTTTTAAATGTCTTTGCTTAAAGGGGTCACACACCCTCAGCTAATATGTAGTTATCAACATAGAGCCCGGAAATTTTGAAATCAAACATTAATTGGTGGTTCAAAAATCGTTGTAAAATCATGAATCTTCATTAAAAAAAATTCATCCGAATTGTCGTATCTATAAAAATATATGTTCTGTCTGTACTCCTCTGAACATGTCCTGTAGAGATCTGTATTTCGTATATCATTTCTTAAAATCATCACCATAAAATATTTTGAATTATATCGGCGTAAATGATTTTTTCATATGTTGTTCCTATGCTTGACTTTTAGTAACTTAGGACGAAAGAAAATAAGGGAGGGTTTGGGAGTCTTTGTTCTGCATTCATTTTCTTCCATCGTGTGGATGTAAGTATGCTTAACATTAGAAAAAAATGTTCCAAAGTGCTAAAATTGATGTCGAATTGAAAAAAGCCTAACCGAAAGTACTCGAGATGAAACTAGAACGATAGAGAAGTATTGTTTCTAAAAATAGAGAACCTATCAACTTATAAATATTTGTTTTGCACAATTTAGAAAGTTTCAATTTTATGCACGTATTTCTATTTGCTACATAAAAGCCTTGAATCCCTGTAAAAGAACCAATCTTTTCTAAACGGTAGAAAATTTGTCCTAAAAGTATTCATAAAGCTATGCTCGAATCGATGTTTGTTGCCTAGTTTCAATTAAATTTTGTCAAAATAAAATGTGCGCGAAGTCGAAAGAAGTATTTATAAAATCGTGGACGAACAATGCCTAATAGCTTGTAACTTATTTTCACGCAATGACTGTTCTTGATATGATTTGCAATGTACGTTATTGACGTGTCAAATGCTGAAAATGGGTTCTAATGACGTTCTGTTATTAGAAAACTACTCTATTTTGATGATAGCAGGCAATAAGCTTCTTATATGCATGTGATGGAAACATAAGGGATGGGGAAATATACATTGTTGTCGTAAAAGAAATATTTAAATTGGAAAATTACTTTATATTTTTCAAATTTTCGAAATTTTACTTCAAGGTTGGTCAAATTCGATTTAAAATGATGTAGATTGTAAGTTTAAATTCACGGAAATTGTTTTGAAACTTTGAAGCAGTGACTAGTATATTTTTGTGGACATAGATTATAAAATAAATTGCCAATATTCTAACATGAACGCTTGTCTTTGAACTGTCGACTAAATTATATGTTCTAGAATATGCGCTTTAACTTTACGACGGTTGGTCTTTGTTCAAAATACATATCGTACTAATAAAACTAGTAACTATCTTAGGCTATCGTGGAGTTAATGTGGCACAGATGTTTTACTAAAAAAAATTGGTCAAGTCATAGTCATAGTCATACTAAAAAAGTGAAGTCATAGTCTGGCTGCCTCTTTTTCCGCTGCTATCTTCCTATTCTCTTTTTTTCCAAAACAAATTGGGAATAACAAAGTATCACTTAAAGAAGTATTTACTATAAAATAATAGAAAAGAAACGGTTACTAATATAATTATCATTTGTTATATTCTAGTTATAAAATTCAAGTGAAAAGATAAGTACGTTATATTCGCTATTCAAGAATGTTGTTGGAAGACGTTGTTAATAATATCAGTTGATGTCGCTTTATCATGTTCAGAGTTGGAGTTTATCTTGCCATTTGACTTGTCTTGGCACGGGGAATGAATTCTTCTTTCAAAGATAATGCATGTCGTATCATATGTTCTAGTGATCTAACTAGCTTTTTAAATGCTCAGGGTCGTTGACATAAAGACATGTTCCCGTAAATTATAACTGAAATATTGTTATGCGTTTAAATTAAACGGATTTTTTTGCTGGATATTTGTAACGGTGACTAAAATTATTTATGTAGAAAACGGCAAAAAAATGTGTTCCAAATTTATAACGTTAATATTATATGAAAACGGTAAACAATGTTAAAATAATATATATCCGTAAGTTAAATTCTTAATGCACCTCAATCGGCCATAGTTCAACTCACAAAATTTTCAACTTAAAACAAGGAACTATTCTCAAAAATAGCATACAGATTAATGTAGTATTGATGTTTTAGCCGTGTTAGCAAACTCAGGACGATTGCTGAAATCGTACATTTAGAGTGTGTCATAGTCGAACTGTTACTATTGCACAAGAAATCTTTTTATTTAACAATGCAAGAATTATTTAGAATTTAAACTACATTTTGTAACATATAGAAGCAGTGGACGAACCGTGAAATCAAAATTTGAGGAACGTCTTTATAGTGAATTTTTGGAGAATACAGTTTTCTCGCTCTCCTGAGCTTCTATTTAAAATTTCAGCTCAACAATGTATGCAGAGGGCGTAGCCTGAACATCATATATGTCGCTTCAAACTAGTTGAGAAAGCTGGTCATTGTGTCTCCGCTGGGGCACGAATGACTGTTGTTTCTTTTTATTTTTCTGACAGGTTGTCTGCAAATTGGCCTTTGTTACAAACAGCAGAACGACTCTGTTCATCAGACTTGCTGATGCTTGCTTTTATAATTCCTTTTTATTTTCTGGTTGCGGTAATTGTAAACCTGTGGTCTTCGCTTTTGCTGTGATTGCCACGTAAGCTGGCAGTACATTTTGTGGATTGTTGCGTCGAAATGAAATAAGCATTGAATCAATGAACGACAGTGATTACAAAAAATATTTTAGTGGTGGTTCATAACTATGTTTATTTTGCCGAAATTGTGGTGGTCCATTGAAATTTGAATTTCGGGTCAAGGGCAGTTCTTCTGAAGACTGCGGTTCCTAGACCCAAGATAGGGAAGATCATATGCTAAAACTTTTGAATAAACAATATACAAATAATTAGCGCAATCAAATCGTTTCGCGAATGGCTGAATGGTACTAAGGTAAATGTCGGAATTGCTCTAAGAAACTGAGACCGTCGTCACAATTATTACAAATAGCGTCAGTTATATCACATCATAATAACAGATTGAAGACATGAAGGAAATCTATATTGGCTAAATGAATCTTAAATTGAAGTACGAATTCGGGCTAATTTCGGAATCGAACTCAAGACAAACGTGCTCCACCATGCTAATGACGAAGACGTGGGGCAATACGGGAGGATTTATACTATAATTATTGTTCCGATCACTGCAAGAAGTAATCGAGCTGTCGGCATAGTACCTAGAAAACAGGCGATGGACACCTTCTAAACAGACTGGACTTTCGTAGAGCAAACACAAACAAGCATTTAGTAATGATATTTATTGAAGGTCGTAGCTCAGATAAATTCTGGAATACAAATTGTTAAAACAAACATGGATCTTTATAGGAGTGATGTCAATAAACCTCGGCATGGCAGACTAAATCCCTCGCCGTTAATAAAGGTATGAACAATATTGAAAACAAAGCTTTTAAAAGATGCATTTTTTAAATTTATATCAAACACAGCTAGTTTTCATATCACTCAATCTGATGAAAAGTTATTGCCAGGACATGTACAAGTATCTTAAAGAACATCGAAATTCTATATCACAGTTAATTTCCGCAATTAATTATTTATGCTAAAAATTATCAAATCCAAAATTAAACTAACGAGGCTCACCTTACCGTTAACTCGTCTACGCTCGCTAAACCATGTCGAAAGGGCCGAGAAAAGATACAAATCAATATTAAATAACTTTTGAATAATTTAACATGCAATTATCACTTCAAAACAGCAATTCTTTCTACCTACAAGCTTCTATATTTAGCTTTTCTCACAAAAAATTGTATTTCTTTGGCTTTTCCTGTTAATACACTGAATATCGTTGTGATTTAAGTTTTTAAAAATATTTGTCCATAAAGTCATGTATGTTCTTGACTTCACTTACGGTATTCAATGCTTCGATGAAACGCTTAATTGCAGACATTAATTACAACTAAGAAAAGAATAAGGCGAATAATTGAGTTTACTGAGTAAAATTCCATATTTGTAGAGAATGGAAATATATAAATATTAACTGTAATACTATAAAGTACATACATTTATCGAGTACTTCCACATTTCTATTATATTTCTCATTTAATACATCATTCATCTCAGATTAAGATTCCCTTCTTTCATTTCTCCGGAGTTTCAAGCAACCATGAGCATTCAAGCTTACCAGCTTGACACGTGGAAACATAATATGAATAAAATTATAACACGCGTTTCCAGTAGAGGCAGTTAAACGAAGTGATTCCGAAGTTAATTTACCCAAATCTGAACGTTCGGTTTGTTTGCACAAGCGACGTCGTTTATTTGAATAAAACAACCATTTTTTATGTACATGCATATTTGACATTTAAGATTGTTATTTCATTGAATTAAGAGTTTACATATATATTCTGGAAATTTAATATAGAAAGAGTGGTTTGCTTTATTGTAACATTGCATGAGACACTCAAAGCACGTCATTACTTTTATTTATATTGTAACAGAACTATAAACATTCAAAAGCCCCTAACGATATGAATTTTCATTTTTTAAAACACATTTATAATTACGCTGAAGAAGCCTATGCTTTATTATGTGTTGTTTCAAATTTTGTCTATTTATATTAACACATTTAAGATTAGAAGAACTTTCCCTCTCTGTGCGTTCATACGGGCTTTTCTAAATCAGGATTTTGAAAGCATTTATACTTACATGTTTCACATTCCAAACACCCTTTCAGACAATTCTTAGATTGCATTTAGATACACATGAAACAGCCTTTTGTTTGTATGTTTTAACATATGTCTATTGAGATTACTCTTAACATTACATTTATAACCACAAGTTTTACATTGAAAAGGTCTTTCGTCTGCGTGGGTTAACAAGTGAATTTTTAGATGACATTTTCTATTACATTTATATTCGCATGTGTCACATTGAAAACGCCGCTCGTCTGTATGTGTTAACATGTGCTTTTTCAGATTACTTACCTCATTAAATTTATATCCACACGTATCACATTGGAAAAGCTTTTCATCTGTATGTGTTAACATGTGCCTTTTCAGAGTACTTACTCGCTTACATTTATATCCACAGATTTCACACTGAAAAACCCTAACGTCTGCATGTGTTAACATGTGTATTTTCAGACTACTCTTTAGATTACATTTATATCCACAAGTTTCACACTCAAAGGGTCGTTCGTCCGTATGTGTTAACATGTGTTTTTGCAGATAACTCTTTGCAGTACATTTATATATACATATTTCACATTGAAAATGCCTTTCGTTTGTATGTGTTAAAATGTGTTTTTGCAGATTGCTCTTTAGATTACATCTATATCCACATGTTTCACATTGAAAAGGCCGTTCGTCGCTATGTGCTAACATGTGTTTTTGCAGATAACTCTTTCGAATACATTTGTATTCACATATTTCACAATGAAAAGGCTTTTCGTCTGAATGTGTTAACATGTGTACTTTCAGATTACTCTTTTGAATGCATTTATATTCACATGTTTTACACTCAAAATACCTTTCGTCTGTATGTGTTAAGATGTGTCTTTTAAGATGACACTTTTGAGTACATTTATATCCACATATTTCACATTCGAAAATATTCTCTCCTGTATGACTTCTTATGTGTCCTTTTAAGGTAAATTTTTGGGTAGATTTATATCCGCATATTTCGCATTGGAAACGTTCCGTGGCTGAATTGGCTCGTTCGTGTTCTTTCAGCTGAAATTAAAATAAAAGTTAATTTAATATATTTTTATCGTTGGTGTCTTAAGTATCTCTAAAATACAAGTAACTACATTTTAAACGCATCGTTGGGGTCCTGCTTGCTTCTCAGCCCTGGAAGCTTAGCGTGGTGTAAAAGTGACCCTGCGTAGACAATTTTGTTTGCAACAGAGCAAAGAAGTAGTAGCTTCCCGCCGCTCAGAGTAGCTTCTTAATTTATATCGTTCTTCAATTTCATATTATGTTCAATAGCTTTCGAAAGCGCCTGTTCCAAAAGCTGAGAAATTGTCTTCTTGTGGGATCATAATAACCCCACCCGACTTTTTCTTCTACCCTTTATGGAAAGAGTTAAACTTTCGTGTTTTTTTGTTTGTTTTCGTAGGTCTTTATATTATTGTTACAAGATCTTACGAAAAGTGTAGTACGAAAAAACGACAAATTCGCATTTGGAACTTAGTCATATCCATTTTTGAGGTTACATATAGAAGACGAAGATGAATTAGGTAGCTGCAGTAAAGAAACTGAAAATCTTTTGAAAGTTTACAATGGAGTAATACTAAATGAAGTAGAGATGAAGACAATACAGAAAGACTACAACAATGAAACCAGGAAATAAGATTCTTAATCGTAAAATATTGCGATAATTTTCGTGTCAGGGAAAAAATGCCATTTAGCTTTTCGCATGAGTCACTAGTAGTCAGGTCAGGAAGCAATCTTATGACACCTAGATATAGTTTTGTATTGCTTCTACTGATAAACAGTTGGAGTTAATCGTTCAGACACAACCAGCAATACCATATTGTGCAAGGATCATGTGAATGTGATATGCGACGGTTGTAATAAAACTTATTTCTTGAAAGTAACTTAGTGTTGTAATAAACTTTTAAACAGAATATTAAAAGTGAGTACATGCCTAGAATTCTGCATCGTGCACTGTGAACTCATAAATAAACAGTAACCTCTGTTGATACATAGATTTTGCTCCCACCAAATGATACAGAATTGAATTGTGGTCATGTTGATCAAATGCGAGGGTATCAGGATTACATGAATTTAAAATGCGTATACCTGTTTGTAGATACAGCAAAAAGTTATATCACTCACTGCAAAAATTGTTTTATGGTATTCTAGGATTGATGAAATAGCATATCTCTTATTAGATATATTTTGCTCTGGAAATATTTTCAACACCGTATTGGATTCTTACATTGAAGAACCCTTCTGCATGTTGTATGTCTATTAAATAAAACACAAACTTAAGGACAATAGATTACTATCTTCACTGTTTTTTACATTATTATCTGTGTCTTTCGTTTAGCTATCTGTAGAATCTGAAACTTGACATTGTAAATTCTTTGACGGGTAACTGGGCCACGGTGACTCAGTTGGTAGAGCGCTCACCTCTGGTGCTAGGAGTGTCGAATCGATCATTGCTCATGCCATGTGAGTTTTGTGGTGGACAAACACCGTGTGCATGGGTTTTCTCGGGGTTTTCCAGTTTCCTCCCACTTTCTTCATTCCACCAATTCATCATCCATACGTCCTGAGCCATGGTCGCCTAAGGGTCTTAAAATAAATTCAATTATATTCAATGACGGCTAACAAAAGAAATTTAAAAACAAATCCTTTCGATGCATGACTAGTTAACCAGAACCTCGTTTTCTCATTATATATATGTTTATCGTCACACTTAAAATCTACTACAATTTTGCATGCAAAATATCCCACAATTATGTTGAGTTTCTCCTATTGCAAAAACAATGGACATTATACAAATGTTGATACCATGCTAAGTAATCTTAAAGTGTTAGAATTTGGGAAATATGTTACACAAATAGCAAAACTGCAACACCAAATACTTCTATATTTGTTATCAAAGCTTATCACAAATATACCTGTTTATATTTAATTTGCTGCAAAAAAGGTGATTTGTGAAAAGCAGATGAGATCACATGAATGGAAGGCGCTGTTACAACGAAAAAGCTCAGAAAAAGAGAAACCATTTTATTAACGGACACGAAACCGTTTATGGAAACGCTGCATAAAAAGAAAACAATAAGCTGTTACAAAAAAGAGGTACAAAGCAAATTGATATAAACATGACAATGTATATTATTCAGCAGTAATACTCTCACCAAGCATATATTTTTGTTTTACCTTTTGTGTAAATGTATTTAGTTGTGATATTAGTCAGTTCCTATAATTAAAGTGTTCACAATTTTCGCAATCTTAAGAAGTCTAACCAAGAAAAGCGAATTATCATTTTAAGAGTACCAGAACAGACAGTTGAAACGAGCAACTGAGCAATACTATTTACCATGTAAGAGCAATTTTAGTTACAGTGAGAGCTGTATTATTAGAATCTAACAAACCTTGAAAAAGCGTACATTGCAGATTTACTGTCAGAGATTTAAAACTTGTAATTTGAATATAGGATTGGTTCATTACGGTGAATACTCTGAATCACAGTTTACTGCTGGGATAAGACTTCTCGGGAAATATAAAATGAAGATAGTATTTAAGGAAATACAGTGCAAAACATTATGGAATCAGGGAGCTAAAAATACACAATGAAATTGAAATATTTCCTGAATAAACTAAGGTAATCCATGTATACAGAATAGGAGTGCCGCCGAACGGAGAAGGTGAATATAATCCACACAACGTGGATCAAATATGTGGGAATGTTGAGGAAGTCATTATAGCTTGTGCCTGTACGCCTAATGAGCCAATTGTTGAGAATTGCAGCGTGTTAAGTATCTAATAATATATGGGCGTATTGATATTGATGCAAATCACAATGTACTAGAGAAAGCATGTGCAAAGCGCATTGTTTTAGGACGATGCTTTCCGCACAATGACTGTGAAATAATAAATCCGTTTCATGGATGAATTGCACAGTTACATTGGACGTTGCAAAATGCGAGTACTGTGGTAATAGAGTAATTAAAAAATGGCCAGGCGTTGCTGTTCAATATTATACAGTTGAACTGGTTATGGATAAATGCGCGAAGAATGATGATACGAATTACGGATCTGGGGCTCTACATCGCTCATCTAAACGTTTGGCAAAACCATTAAATTTTGTATACGTTTCTCGTAATAGTGGTGTAATAATTCGAATTATTCTTTTAGTAGTGACATTTAGTTGTTTCCTAACTAAGAGCAATAACTCTGGAGTCTCTGATTTATGAGAAGTGATAAATATACAAATTTGCACCACTAAAAATACTGCAATACACATTAGGACATGGGTTTAAAATGTATGTAACATTGGCATAATTTTTAGGGCCACCAAACATTAGATTTGGCCATGAGTTTGTTTCTCTAAATTCTCCAGTTTAACGGTATCAAGACAGTGATTCAGTTCACCACCGTCTTGTACCTTATCTGTGTTCAGCAGAGGGCATTTTTGGCACGCCGCCGTAAGTTCTGCAACTTATTCACACATCACAGTTGCGGCTGTTTAAGCGTGCAATAAAATTTGTTGCTCGCCGCCTCCGTTCAAGCTCTCGTTCCCAGCAACGCATTGCCGTGTCCTTCTTACAATGTGTTTCTGTATGTACTGTCCCTGACGCTTAGATGGCGCGTCAATGTTTTTAACAGTGTAAGAGACGTGCGTGTCATACCAGGAAAATCCAAAATTGTAAACATGCTATGATATTTGACTAGTATTAGTATTGAAAATACAAAATCCACTTTTCAATTCCTTTCCTTTGATAATCTTTTAAAAGCCGTCGAAAAAATCGTATTTTTATACAATAATAGCTAATCTGACTAACTAAAAATTAACTTTTTATGACAATGATAATTCAT
>JAGDQP010047737.1:0-14945 GCA_022664845.1 Lepisma saccharinum
CTAAAGAACTACGAAGGGGTAAAATGATATTACTTATTTGATACTTGACAGTAATTGAAGTTATTTTATTGTTTTGTAAAAAAAAGTATAATGTGGTTGTTCAGCAATACTGCAACTTTGTCGGTAGCCGCCACTGATATAAGGAATATATCACGCTCTGCATGTAAGACAAGAATAATACTGATTTTACGTACAAATCCAGATTTTGGAGAAGTGGGTCCAGACTCCAGAACTCTCTTTTCCCCACGGGTTACTGAAAGCAAAGCCCTAAAACTAAATGAGCCAGCGTGAAACTCACTGACTTTGGATGTGAATTCTTACTACATTCTACGTGAAACAAGATATAACAAAAATAACTTGCACTAACAACAGATTAAATTGCAGATTCTATATGTTTCAGGGACATTACAATATTCCATTTATTTTTCAGGAAATCGGGTTTCAGGGCCTTCCGGTAACGTAAATGTAAGATTAACAAGATTTTCTAGGTTTCAAATAGGTATCACAGAGAGATATTGCTTTTGCAACGTTCCCATCAAGTTTGGTGCCTGTAATACGAATCACAAAGGTGATATTTGATGAATAGTCGTAGCTTACACACAAACATTCAGATGTCAAAAAGTCAGATCATTCACAAACTTTGTATATCAAACTAGCAAAACCCCTATACATTCTTTTCCTAGGACTGTCATCTAATAGGAAAGGCGTTAATTAATGAGATATCTCACGTAGGGAGGGTAGTAGAAGAATTATTGTGACCATTCTTTAGCAGAGCCGTCGTAGTTCGAATCCAGGTCATGTTAGATTTTTTTTTAATAGTATTTTTGTAGTACATGTGAAATGCTATGCTCTTGACATATAAAGTATATGTGTAAAGATCTCGAATCCATAGTAGCAACTCGAACATAATGAAGACAATGGGTTAAATCCAATTATTGATGCACTAGTATATCAACTTTTGATTAATAGTGGTTGATTTTGTCGCATATACTTAACGTTTCCACCTTAATATCATTGCAATGTCATCGTAACATCAGAATGTAACTGTTACAAAGGGGGGCATTTCGCCCTCTCTGAAACATTGCAGACAGAAATTGATATTTAAGATGAATAAATCAAAAGTTACTTTTTTTAATATGTTTTCCCTGAAGGTCTTTATGAAGAAAAGAAGTCACGGAAAAATGAACTGAAATCAGATGTACCGAAGCTCGTAAAATACTATTAACAAAAATGTTCGGTTTGTTATTGATTCGCTAACGGTTTGAGAAAGGTTTTTTTTAGTTTAGTATGCTACCAACTCACGAGCTGATGATGATGGCCTGGGTAAGTGGTGGTAGCTTAAATGGGACAGTTTTCAACTGATCTCTTGAGAAAAGAAGCTAACAGGCGAACGATTTGTAACCAAATGATGTTGATTTGTTCAGCGTGATGATATGGAACTAAACGTTTTGCCTCTGACCCTTCCTCCAGCAGTTGCAGTCCGGTGGTCAGCCAACCAAAAGAGAGGCAACCACCAGCAGACGAGATGAAAACCGCGTAACGGATTGCACTATCCCGTTACCGTCATCAGTGTTTCCAGCTAGTAAAATACAAAAGTTTCCGTATCAGAATTTACATCATCATCACTCGCGTTGTGCTGATGATGACAGCTCCTTTCAAACAAAGTTGAACCCTCTTCATTTATTCCGTATTATTCACATAATATATATTCCCAGTTCAATGTTCAATCTTCTCCAAGTCCTCATTTGAAAAGCTTCCCATGAGAAGCTTCGCGTGAGGGCATGAAAACAGTTTCCTGACTGTATAAGAAAACAGTTCGTACCTAAACGCACTCACATGTGATGTGATATTGCCACAAGTGACGTAATATTTCGACAAAATGACATAGAAATTAGCAATTTGTTAATTGAAATTGTCCCCACGAAATATATTTGAGTAAACTGATTGACTGAATAATATAAGCTACAAGAGAATTTTATAGTTGTCTATTGCGTCATGCAAATTTCTTCATAATAAAATACTGATTGACAGTGGGTAGGCATGAGAGATCCGGTTGGTTCTTTCCTTATTATACACTTTTGCATTTGAACAGCGTTATTTTCAGAGGTGACCAGGACCGCGGGTGTTACCCCCCTTCCCCCCACGAAAAATACAACGCCGAAAACTTCCTAACAAATATACGGAAGCAGTATCATGTGTTCGGAAGGAACCAAAGTCCTATTGGAGGTTTGTAAATAGCTCTTTCTCCCTCGGAAAAGTTATTCTCATAGAATGTTGTGTTTGAAGTATTAAATAGAATACAAGCTTAGTATTAAACTCAGTTTTATTTATTTTTTTGTTTCGCATACAATCCTGACTAAGGTTTTCCCAAGGGTTTTCATCAGTTAAACCAGGCAAATGTCGGGTGGCACCTTCAACATAGGCCCTGTCCGCCACCTTCCCGAATCTTTGCCCCTCTTCTATTCTGGACTGAGTCTTAGATGCCTAAAGGTTAGAAATAAAATTCAATTGTCCTTGATGATTTTTTTACATTCTTGAGCTTGTAGCGTGGCGCTCGATCTATATTCACGTGCCTATGTTGGTGTTTACATCACGCCAAAACGGCTTGATCGTTTGGAATGATATTTCGGACATTATCAGATATTGGGCCCTTGTGGGAAGTTATCATATCACTTTGATTCTAAAATAATTGTCTTCAGAGATAACTGACCATCTAATTGTCCATTGAATTTCAATTCTGGCGGTGAGTAAATGTAAATGAGCAAAGCACACGGCAACCCACACTACAATGTTGTTCGGAGGGTTGACTACCTCCAAGTGGTCAATTCATACCAACATCGACCCAGCGGAGCGGGTCTTTGAAAATCTAGTCATGCAAAGAGATGAAGGGGTCGTCACTAGACCAGTAGAGCCATGCTGTAGTAGATTCTCTTGAGGAGTATTTATTTATTGTTCTAGCTGTATAATTTTCTCTATTATAAGAAGCCTTCCAGGTCCGAAGACAGACGTTACACACCCAAAACCATACTGAGGCAGTGTTGTCAGATTCCCGTCGCAATATTTCCCTCAAAATACTGAAAATTTTCACGTGTTTTGGTTAAAATTTCCCGAATTCTAAATTTTCTTTAAAATTTATGGATTTTTTTTTAATGTGCCAAAAATATGCAACAAAATTTCCCGGTTTTAATTTTTTTTTCCCTTTTCGTCTTTCATTGCGACCAGTCGGGAAATTTTCATCCACCTGACAACACTGTACAGAAGTTCCATCCTTTACAGTTTATTTTACACATTACAATTGGAACCTCCTTAAGTCGAGGTTGCCATATCATAAACATTCATCAATCAAAGTGAAATATGACTCGCGACTTAAACATACTGTCTCCAACCATCAGAATTTCAATGTTTCAGTCCTTGTGCCCATTCGAGGCACTTCTTTGACATGTTCAGATATGAACAATGAACTTTAGGATTTTTGGAAGTTTGTCTATTAACTTGAATGTTATGAAGTTCTCGTCTATAAACTCACTTCTCAAGGAACCTTACAAATTATAATATTGGTAAATTGAAACCACACGAACAAGACCAGATCACCAAGATAAGATTGGACCACCAGGTCAAGATTTGATCATCAGATTGCCGAGTTACAGTCAACCTAGTCATTTGGATCAAGATCGGAACCAAAAGTGACCCGGTTTCAGCTCTGGCACTTTAAAGAGTAAAACCTTTGGGGTTACCTTCTTCATCTTCCTTACCCCCATAACGGCCTGAGCCGAGTGTGCGTAAAAGCCATAAATAAATACAAATTCAATTCAAATAAGATTCTAATGCTGCGAATCCCCTCTAAGCCTTTCTCTCATTCTATCGTAACCTTTGTTAAATTCCATTCCTCGGGAATAATTTCGATGTCATTTACTTCATTACACCAATGCATAAGTTATATTTGGTGATACGATGCCATCTTTTTGTGTCTCTTGCTCGAAAATACACTCTTTATGATATCAGTGATAATAACTCTTTCTTATTTGTTCTGGCTAACGACCTCCTGAATCTTGCATCTGTATTGCTTTGACACACAGAAGATTTAAAAAGTGCGTTTCTCTGATACACTTGACTATAATTAGCCCTCATATTCTAAAATAACGGTTTAAGGTTGTTCCAATAAGAACATGCGTAAACCCGCATTGACTGAAAGTAAAGTGAAATATAATCCAAAGGCCAGGGTTAAGTTAATTGCACTTTCCATAATGTTGTAGCTTCTATAATTATTCATTTATAATGCAGATACAGCTTGTAATGCTATTTTACTCTGAATTGCGAACACAATTACAATTTCGGTTGGTTCAGATTTCGATACCAGTGACTGCCTATTCTGACTGAGATTTTCCTCAGTGACACCAGGCAAATGCCTGGTTGATACTTTCAACTTACAAAGAAACTATCTCTCCTGGGACATGAAAATCAGAATCAAACTTTCATCGTGCGTTTATGATGTGTTCAAATGAACTTTTGACACTACGTTTCGGAATTTCGCGGAACACGAGTTACAGGACTTCTAAATTTTTGGAAATTTTGTTCTGAACGCCTGAAGGGTAGGCAACACTTCATACATATGTGTTGAGGCTATGCATTTCTCATTTACTTGTATATAAAAGGTTGAGCGAATTGGATGTGTTAATTAATTGCTCTGATCCCTCTCAAATGTAAATATTATATAAATACAGGTTGACCCAAAGGAAACTTCCCATCCCATTAATTTCGTAACCAATTAATTTCCAGGAGGAATACCGACACACACCTCTTTTAATTTCAGGGAGAATGTGCTATCGTGGTCAAGTATTGCCAGCTGTCCTATTTTATTGTGGTCTAGTGCCAAAAAGTGACAATTTTCTTAAATGATAACATGGATCAAGTGACACATCATGTGAATGGTCTTTCGTTTCTATTTACAAAATCTTGTGATCATTTACTAGTTTCTTTGAAAACTTGGTGAGAAATTATGTTTGGAACTCTTAAATTGGCAGGGAACAAAGCAATTAATTAAACAAGTCAACTTCGCGCAACGTTTTATATAAAAGTGAATGAGAAATGCATAACTTCAACACATATCTATGAAGTGTTGCCTACCCTTCACGCGTTCAGAACAGAATTTCCAAAAACTTTGAAGTCCTGTAACTCGTGTTTCGCTAAATCCCGAAACGTAGTACTACAGAAGTGTTCGCGTTTGAACACATCATGAATGCACTGTGAAAGTTTCATCCTAATTTTCGGGTCCCACTGCAAATAGTTCCCTTATTAGTATAAATTCAAATTCAACAATCACAATTGCATCTAGATATAAAGAAAAAAAAACTGTGTGTAGGACTCATTTGACGTCGAGCTACCCCACCCGCTCTATATAGAAATTTTAAACCTATACGAACCCAAACATATTGGGTCGTAAGTGCTTTATTAGTGCATGACACTAACATTAGTACCATATCATATGCACTAAGGATGTACTTACGATCCAGAATGTTTGGATCCGGATGGGTCTGAAATTTCTGTATGAGGAAGGAATAGTTTGACATCAAGTTAGCCTTATCGAAGGTTTTTCTTTATATCTCTATCAGGAATGGAGCACTAATGTTAGTGTCGTATGCACTAGCATGCACTAACGAACGGTTATATTTGTTTCCGGCTATTTTTATATACATTTATACTTCCCTGTATGCTTGCTTTTCGTATGTGATACTATCTGTTCATATTTATCTATCATTATCTTGATCTTATCTAAGTGTTTCTCATTCATTATGATTATGCAGTACGATCACGTAATGCCTTTATTTGAGTTCATTACTTGTTAGTAGGTTGCCCTTTCTTGCGACTTTTGGTACCAATTAGTCCTATACACTCACTTACGGGAAATGTTTGCAGGATAGAATGCTATGGCGAACGTTTGTTACTGCGGCGATGAACTTGTGAGCTACGTAAGCCATAGAGTAAGTAAGTAAGTGTT
This sequence comes from Lepisma saccharinum, assembly GCA_022664845.1. Classification (NCBI taxonomy): domain Eukaryota; kingdom Metazoa; phylum Arthropoda; class Insecta; order Zygentoma; family Lepismatidae; genus Lepisma; species Lepisma saccharinum. The sequence goes on from JAGDQP010047737.1 coordinate 5,996, forward strand.
ACAGTTGGATTCTATACCGTTTAGTGACACACCAAAGTAGCAGTTACAGTGTCTTCTTTGATATTACTTCCATTAATAAGCGATACAATGATCCATCTCTATGTAGTACCAAATACTCCTAGGCCTACTTATTCTTTATTTCGAGTGAGTATAGCTTGCCCCTGACAGTGGTTTGAAGGTTCCAAATTAACTAAGTTGGTTTGGAGTGATTCAGAATTGGTTCTTTGTTCATACATTCACTGACTTCAGGTTAGGTGAAGCTAGGTTCGTTTACGTTTGAAATAATAAATGTATTATTTACGTACGGGAAGCTCGAACTGAACTGTCAGAGACAAGCCTTTGATATATTAGAATGCTTAAGAACTCTTTTGTTTCTACTGCAAGATGCACCTATTTCTCTAATTAACCTAACTTGGAAAGATGTAACGTATGAGGGGATTTTTTAAATGAAGACTTTTGGAAGGAGGTAGATATCTGCGTTCTCATATACGATCAATAATGCTAGAGTAAATTAAGTTAGATTTTTTAAAGTATAAGGAAAAATATTATTAACTCCAAGAACAAATATAGAGGTTAAGTATACTTGAGACACTCTACCATCAGCTGCATCTCGTATTATGAATCTAACCTGACTTTTACTAACCCATCTTCGTTCGCTCGACAATTTGTCCGTGATTTTTGTAGCAAAATAGGTGTCATTCATTGCCACTACTATTCCTCCTAATGCCACCATATTTCCATATTATCAGCAACTCGAATATATGTATTTAACGAAATAATAATGGTACATGTCTTTTCGTAACACTTTTTTGGATTACTGGTTGTAGCTATATATATTTATAGAAGTGCCTATGTGGATTATTTACAAGGATACGGCTCAATAGCTGGCGGAAACTGAAGAACCTAAAGTACACTTTATCCCAAATATAGAAAGTAAAATATAGTTTTCTACGATACTTTATGTATTGAAACTATAATATTCTAGACCCTTGCCGGGGAATTAATTACTGAATTATTTTATCCATGTAATGTATAAATATCAATATAAATGAAAGCATTATAATCCGTTGATTCAATATTTATAGCAATTTGACGCTTTGTTAATTAAGAATATATAATGAGACAAGATTATGAAATAAATTTGTACAAATAACTTTACATTTGCTCCAGAATGTCAACTTGTACTTTGAAATAATGGTCAGAAATTCATTTACAGAAAGTAAACAATATTACTAAAATTTTACGAGTAAAGCGAAACTGTACGGTCATCTTGGTCTTGGTCTTGATAACTGTACGGTCATACCCCCTGCATATTATTTCTCCCTTTGCTATTCTGTTTCGTCTTTTAGCGGCTCTTCTTCCTTTTTTACTGTGGACTTTCTATGTTCCTCTTTTTTAGGATGATGTGATGGCATTATAGCACGATATACTTTCCTGTTATCTAGAATTTTATTGTAGTCAGCTTCAATTTCTTGTATGACACGGTCATATTCAACCCGCTTGCGTATATTTTTGGACAAACTATCATCTAAAAACGTCATTCGCTTCCGGAGGGATTCCAATTCTGACATGAGATTTGATTGTTCTTGTATCTCTACTTCTATCCTTTCTTCTAGCGCCTCTCTTTTCTTTTTAATTTCGTCAATGTCCCTTGATGACCTGAAACTCCTTTCATTCATATAGGAGCGAGTTTCTCGCCGAGAAAGACGTATCCCACGAACCGAAACTGTGTCTGCCATTCTAAGTAAAACTAGAAAACAATGTCCCAAAATTTTCTGAATTATGACCACATTAATTTCTCATTCCCTTACTCCTTTTTTGACTTTTATTATATCTCAAACCGTTAGGTTTATGGCCAGAAATTCTTTTAGTGTAATTGCCTTTAAATATTCGTCAGTTTGTTGATAAAAGAAACTACGCGACCCAAAGGTGGCCCGGGCTCTCAACGTGGCTCCGAAGTACTTGCGATACGTATTCCGTGGTGTGTTATCGTTAGAAGGTGTCGCCGTCTGGTGTTGCAAACGAAAAACCAAACGACAGGATTGAGACTCCGCCAAAATTACAAGTCATTCTGCAACAGAGTGTCTGTCGAGGTAGAGTGCTTACTATTTTTTTGAGCTTCAAGAAAGTCTGTAAATATAATACTTAAAACTTTACACATTGTATAATGTGGTGTACTAGCACAGCTCAATGTAAAGACGCAAGAGGAAACATTTAATCTTCTCTATCTACTTTTGGTTTAGTTTCAAATTGACAAAAATTTTAATTCTAACTTAGTTTCTAATGCTTGTTGGCGCTGCGTAGCCCGCTTCTTAATGTTTCAGGCTGGCTTTTCATACAGGCGCTCGCTCATGTATTGTTTGTGATTTGGCTGAATAGCCAATTGAAACACGTGTCTACGTGTAACACGATTTTCTATTGGCTACTCATAGAAATCGCATGCAAAGCACGCGGCGAAAGGAAAGCCAGCTTTAAATATTGAATTATACTCCTCTTGATTTAATGAGAGAGTCGCATCAGAAAAATCCAATAATCTGTACCTAAACTTGACTGCCCCTTTAATGAAAAAACAAAAACAAACGAATATCGTAATATTTTGTAAACTATGGCCAGCTTTCCTTGCACGCGTTCTCGGCCTGCTTTGATTGCGATTTTAATTGGAAGCCAATAGAAACTCCTGTTACATATAGAACACGTACTTTAACACTTGTTTCAATTGGCTACTTACCCGGTCGCGGTCCTGTTATCTTTCACGTAGTTCAGCAGAACGCTAGCACTTCATGGATGATTTTCCTGATGTGATTCACTCTATTGAGTTGTCTTAAAATTTCTCGTTTCTTGGCCGCTATTACTTTGTTATTATCTCATCAGTTAAAGGCAGGGATTCTGCCAGTATTTTCGGTTTGGGGAGTGTAAAGTCAGTGGAGTTTTCCGCGGTTTCTAATCGATTTTTACAGTAAAAACTTTAAAGTTCGGGGTGCTCTCGAGGATGTATGGGGTGACACTCCCCATAGGAAATCACTGGTTAAATATTAGGTTAGTTTAAGTTCAAAATACCAGAATAGTAGCTTGAAGGTAATAGGGAAGATCAAAATTTCTTCAGTTGCATCAGGCAGTTTATTTACCCGGCAGATTTGATGGTTTCTCTCTTACTATACCAGTGTTTCTCAAACTTTTCGGAACCGCAGACCAGTAAATGAACATTTTGCATACTCTACACGAGAACTACAACAAAATTGACAGTACGGGTTTCACTAAGACTACTAACACCAACACAGTGCCCCTCCTCCCTCCCCGTAACACATAACAAAAATGTGATACTCAGGTCAAGAAAACAACAGTTACCTTTTCTTTATGATGTTATAAACCATAAGTTTTTAATTTGAATACAGCAACCAAAAATATTGTTAATATTTGAATTGGGAATGTAGATAGTGCCTGAAAGACATAAGTACGTTAGACCATAAGTTAATGCGCCGATCACTTTATATAATCATGAAGTCCAAGGTTCGATTCGAAATGAGGACACACTGAACTAGTGCTGAATCCATTTTACAAATTATTTCTCTCTATCAATACGGCGTGAACATGATCTCTGTCCGCTGAAGGCAATGACAAAATCATATCGGTTCACCTCTTTTAAGCACCTTGATAGCAAAACTATAGCAAAAAGGACCTTCTATTCCCGCTCATGGTGTCCGTCCGTCCGTCCATGTCCAGAAATTAAATCTCAGGAACTACAAGGGATAGAGAAGTACGTGAGGTGTTGTTGGAAAGGTCTTTACTAAGCTAGTTCAGAGCCTCTGGAACCGTTCTGATTGGTTCAGTGTTGCCAGGCCATTTTATAAGAAATCAATTTTTCAAATTGCTCCCATTCAGTTAGACCTAGCTGCGCCAAACTTGGCATAAAGATTATACAACACAATATAAAAACATTGAGAGGGCGTACATTGCCAAGTAACCCACTTACCAATGTTGCCAACCTATTTTCTATAAAATTATCTTTTCTCACATTGCTTCCATTATTTTAGTCATAGCAGCACCAAACTTGGTTTTTATTCAATAGAAACATACTACAGATGTTCCTGGTCCCCAGGAACTCCGTTGTTAGTCTTGCTAACACATGTCAAAACATGAACCTTACATGCATGAGGTGTCGTTCAAAAAGTAGTCAAAGTGTACATTCAGGAGCAAAGGAAAGTTGTCAGGAGGCCAGGGAAGCTTTCCCCCCCTCCCCGTATACTTACATGAAAATTTGCTAATAGTTGATAATCAGCGTTTATCCAATCAGGAAAGACGAACAAATGTATGTATATGCAGAAGTAAGTTTCTTAAGGAGCGGGGAGACCTTGAGTGTTGCCCAATGCCCCTACACTACTTACATCTAAATTCCAGAATATATTGTAGTCATACATATATACTGTGTTGCCGTAGCTCAGGCGGTAGCGCGTCTGACTACGAATCGGGCGGCCCGGGTTCAAGACTTTTCTCACAGTGTTCCCATGCCTGGCGCTCAGAGGTGCACTCAGCCTCCTATCAAATTGAGTACCAGAGTGTCCTTGGTACTCCTGGGTACCTTGGGAAGGTAAAGGCGGTCGAGCGTGGAACTGACCGCCCACCTCACTTCGTACCGTAGGTCAAGAAAATTTGGAGCTCCACCTCCACATCCCCCATGCGCCGTTCACGGCGCGTGCGTATCGCACAGGGGGTAGCGTTACCTTTTTTATATACTGTGTTTTAAATAGCTATTTATTAGTTAGATACCGGGGTACCATAAATTATCTTTCCAGGGCCGTTGATGGTAGATTTTTGCAGCCTACACGGACAAACTTTCACGTACCCACTTCACTTTTTCCGAATTTACTGGCGAGTTGCTTCGTGACAATGAATTCCCATTCGCTAAAAATTGGAGTACCAGTTACGAATTGTAGGTCCACTGGATGGATATGCATAAAACTCAGTTCAGAAGTGCCATGGCACACTAAGAACAGGCTGGTTAACGTGGAAGTTCCGGACACAAAAGGATCTTTTATTGATGACAGTGATTATCTCTCATCTTGACCGTAGTGACGACACACCACCTTTAAATTTAAGGCAGTGATGTTTCCAGGAGTTCTTTTCTACTTATGATGGCTGCTGGAGCGCTCATAACTTTGATGTGAAATAGCACCTCACCTACCAAGTTGAAGTTTATTCACTTTGAGAGTTCAACACGGAATTTTTCGCAGTCTTCATAGAAACTAGTAAACGATCACATTAAAAAAATGAATTGGAAGACAATTCATATGATGTCACTTGAGACTTGCCGCACGTTGTCATTTAAGAAAATTTCACTTATTGCCACCAGATCACAAGAAATGGGACAACATACAATACGTTACACACAATTGTTACATTTCCCTTGGAATTAAAAGTGACGTGTGATCGGAATCTTTCCTGGAATTCAGTTGCTTGGGGAAATAAACGGGATTGGAAAGTTCCCGTTGGGTCACCCTGTATTTATATAATATTCGCATTGAGTAAGGATCAGTGCAATTAATGAACACGTCAACTTGATCAATAACATTCATTTAACATACAAATTTCTGTCAGTGCAAACCTTTCATATGCAAGTGAACGGGAAATGCATTAACTTCCACGCATATGCATGAAGTGTTGCCTACCCCGCCAGGCGTTCGGAAGAAAACTTTTCCAACTTTGGAAATAGCTCGTGTTCTGTTAACTTCTGAAACATAGTACAAGAGTTGAACACATCATCACTACGCTGTGGGATGTATCATGTTGATTTGTGATTTCCACCAGGGACAGTTTCCTTGTAAGCTGTATTTTTTAAATCATAATCTATCCTTAAATTTATTTCTTGGGTACAATTTCCATATTAATTAGCTTTCATCTTACGTTTTTTTTGTCTTGATACAAGTAATTCGTGGTGATGCTGAACCATATTTGAGAATACCTGCCCCTTCCCCCCCCCCCGCCATCCAAGGCGTTTTTGGTGTTCCTGTGTAAGTAATCATGGGATGTCCGTGTGTTGTCTGGGTTAGAATCATTCTGTATATTGTGTACAATATATGTATACGTATGTACATTATAATTTTATAACTTTGTTGTGGGTTATGTGATGTAGAACAATAAAGTTGTAAACATGTTCTCTTATTGCAGAAAACAAATAAACAAACATTGTTTTAGTGCTCTGAACAGCAGAAAATGTGACCAAAGAATTAACCTTGTATTTTTTGAACAAAACATAATCGTCTGAGACATAAACACTCATTTATTATTAAATAAGAGGCATTTTAGGCCACTCGGTCATTGTTGTGAGCGAAGACGATTTATAGTAGCGGGAGAGAAATACTTTCCAACAAATGCAATATTTGTCTATTTGCATACATTTATTACCACTTATATGTTAATGACCTACTAATGAACTTTTTCTTCATACTCAATTAAGTTGGTGATGTAATCTTCCAAGACATCGCAATATTTCTTGTCTGGCATCTGCAAAATTTATTTGCAATTATCTTCTGCTTTTTTTTTTTTTTTCTTAAGCACCATTCACGTTCACCTGAAGTAGGCGGCGTGACTTACGGATGAATGGATCTTTTGTTTACCGATCCATTTGTAACTGAAAAGTATTTCGGTGCGTGGCGGGGAGATGAATACGGATGTCGTTAGATATCGAGGATCTTTAGTATACGCCATATGTCCATTTTTTTCTTCTTTTCCTGCTGTATTGTATCTTTTCCCAGCTTGCAAAAGTTTTTATCTTTCGTGGTGTTTAGCTACGGACGTTCAACTTCTCTAACAACCAGATTCTTTCAGGGTTTCCGCCAGGGTTTTCAGTTTTGGGGGAGTGTAAAGTCAAAATAGGGAGGAGGTCCAAATGGAGTTTTTTTTTCATAGTTTCTATCGATTTTTCATAGCAAAAATTTTAAATTGTTGTCGAGAGTTTCGGGGTGACACCTCCCACGGGGAGTCTGGATGAATCACTGTGTTCTTTAGATTCATAACAATTTCGTTTTCTTATTATTCAGGGTGGGAAAATATTAGAGTATGGTCAACGTCACTTCAAAGACCAAATTTCCTATGCATATTTTAATAATATTCCACTTTAATTTTCAGTTGAACAATATTTGACTATACTCCCCCTTTCGAAAGTTAAGATTGATAATGACTATGAGAAATAAGCTCGCTTTCTTCCTGAGAACTAAAGTTTTTGGTTGACAATTACTCCGAATTGAATTTATGTATGGCCCTTATAGGTCAGAGAATAGCTCCGATGTAACAGATCAGGACGGAATATTGAAAGACGGAGAATATGGAGAATAGAATAAGAAAGTCCTGCTTAGTTGCAGGTACCGTCACGTTATTCCTCTCGTGTGATTGGTGGGAAATCATGGAAAGAATAATTCAAGTATAATTTGTCCAGAGATTGGAAGTCAGGCCTTTATTATTAAAATGCAAGGACGCTTTCGATAAATCACCCTTATGTTCGTAATGGAAATGTCCTGAACCTTTACTGTGAGCACCATCGCGACATTCGCAACATGAAAATGAAGAAGAGACCTGATTAAACCTAAAATCCCAATGCCTTGAGCTTCAGTTTTGTGTTTGGTCTGTTTCAATATAACTTATTTAGTTTTCTACGTGTGGACTGGTAATCAAGTCTTTGGCCCGATACAAGTTTGGGGATGACGTTCCTCATCGAGCATAGTTCCAGAGATTGGAATGGCGAAGGTAGCGGCCAGCGTCTTTGTGAGATATCATTCCGGCATTCGCCTGGAGAAACTGAGGAAAACTCGTCAGGATGACTGACAACCGCCTGTGTGTGTGTGAATAAATAATGCTTATTGTACTATATTTACGGCCTTTAGGCATCTTTAGCTCAGGCCAGGATAGAGTGGGGGAAAGATATGGGGCAGACAGTCAGAATCTAGTTTGAAGGCACTATCCTATCATTAGTCTAGTATGATTAAAGATAACCTCTGAAAAAATCCTAGTATGAGCGGCCGCTGGAATTGATCCAAGGACCTCCACCAACTGATCTACAGTCACTCGGTAAATATACGCTCATGCAGGATAGAAAAGGCGATCTAATAAAGATATAAAACAAATCTAAATACAATTCCCACGCTCATAAATGTCTTCGCTAGAGATTTATTTAACATCCTGCAGTACACAGAAACATGAAATTAAGTGATCTTATATTATGTTTCCAAAGACAAATGAAACTCACAAAGCGACGCGATTCATGTTTCCTTTATAATCTTGTTTTTGGTTTCATAATGGTTTGTTTCGCACTTCCTCGTTTTAAAAATAGTGTCTTTTGCTACAATTTACTATAAATACCTGCAACATAGTCTGCGTGTTTGAAATGTCACTGCACTCTAAGCAAGGAAAAACAAAAAAGAACATAATTTTACAAAAAAAACGAAGAAAAGAAATTACCATACTGGTTTTCTGAGAATCTGGTTCACACTTCTTGTATTGTGCAACACTAACGCTACTCATTTTATGTGGTGCACTCTGGTGGTGATTGTACGAGTTAGCTTCACGTGCGCTAGATTCGAGGAGTAGTGTGTTGCTTTGCTTGATCGTACGTCAGTGTGTGCGCGAACAAGGTGAGTCGCGGATTGTGAGAATTGTGGCGTGCAAGTGGTGTTGTTTTTGTGTGTTTGATAACATATTAAAAGCATGGTATGTTTACGTGGTCCTGGACATGGCGAATAGACGTCTGCCATCCACGCGCCCTGAGCGCCTCACCTGACACGGCTCTGCTGTTCAAGGTATGTGTATGAACATTAATCGAGATATTTATTATTATTATTATTATTATTATTATTATTATTATTATTATTATTATTATTATTATTATTATTATTATTATTATTATTAACAGTAATATTACAAGCTGATGTTGACTTCCTGCGTTTATTATGATTGATGTTCT
>JAGDQP010047738.1:0-14944 GCA_022664845.1 Lepisma saccharinum
TGGCCACCTACGTGTCTTCCTGGCAACTGTTTTCGAATGACAGTATTGGTCAAACTGATCCACGTCTCCTTTAGTTTCATTGTAGAATAAGATTATTTCTGGTTTCTGCGTCTCATTGTCTGTGTCAGCTTGACTATGCATAGACGATATCAAAATCACGCACCTGTTTCTTCTTGGCACAAAGGAGACAGCGGTTTTGTCTTCTTGAAAAAGAAAAAGTGAAGAATAAACTGGTTTTCCTTTTGTTTCAGTTAGACATGATGGAAGTTCTGGTTTGTTCTTCCTCATAGTGCCAACCATGGTGAGTCCTTTTTCCAACAGCTTGTCAGCTACCTCACAGGAACTTTACCAGTTGTCCATAGTTACATTTCTGTTTGTGTTATGGATGGAGTTTGTAATTTTCAACACATATTCAGTTGGAATTGCAAGCTGCGAATCTCTTCTCTCTATGGTTTTGCTGCCCACATATAACATGTTTTGACGTCACACATCATGACAACTTTTATCCCGTATTTATCGGGTTTGTTGGGAATGTACATTTTGAAAGGCTCTGAATCCCAATAACTGTTCATCTATCGTGACATATTCTGAACGAGTATAATATTCAGAGCAGTGAAGCACAAAGATATCTCACACTTCACGGATGGCAGCGAATTTGTCTTCTGATTTACTCTGGTCCCTTGTAGCTTTGTCGTCAAATCGAAAGCAGTTTATGAGAAATTAAAATCTATTTTTTGACATAGTGCTCCTAAATGCAGGTGGACCAAATGCTTCAGATCACATATCACCTACAGTCAGGTGAGACTTTTTGAGAACACCAGCTAGATAAAGCAAACCAAATAAAGCGCACAATTCAATTTGTCAGTGGGTGACAGGTAACGCTGATCTGATCTGAAGAAACACTTTTGTCTTTCTATTTCTTCATTTGTTGACATCACAATTTTGTTCAAAATGTCATCTGAAAAAAAAAACAGAAGCCAAATGTCCTTTACACTTGTTTTTTGTTGCGCTTCCCTCTTAGGCCCTGGGAGATGAATAACAATGTTTTTCTTCAAGGTTCTAGTAGATGTTTGGTGGAACGGTTTAGTGTACCACTTACTGTCATTCTTCCCATACATCACTTTTCGTTGCAGCAAGTCTGCACCATCATCATTATCAGCATCAGCTTCAAATTTATCCTCTTCTTCTTCATCATCTTCTTCTTAATCCTCATTTTCACTTACCAGTTCATCAGCATAAGACAGATCCTCATCTGATTCATCTAAAATGCGCGCAATATTTTCCTGACTCGAATAACTTCTGATTTTGCCATTTCTGAAGACATTTGCTCACTAGAATATAGTTTGCAATATGGCTGTTCAAAAGAAAAAAATGCTTCGTTAATCACAACGTGGAGTCATGTACGACCCCAGCACTCAAAAAAACACAGAAATGGCCGCACGAACGCAACAATGTGACATGAACTTTCAACAGCATGCTCTGAACTGAAGCTAGACGAAGTATCGTGTTTCTCTTTCACAACGGCGCAGGCACAGAACGCATTTTATATGGACTGGGGTCGTCGGTGACACCACGGTGTGATTGTAGGGAATTTTATATTGTGTCTGTTGAGTCATAAGTAATTACAGAAAGTTTATGAAAGAATTACTGAAGTAAAACCTAACTGAATAATCCAAGTACTTAAAACGAGCTGAATGTTGAGTTGATAGTAATGATTAAAGATGACAAAGGCATAGAGCCAAGATAAACATGACGTGAAGAATTAGAAAAAACAAAATATTTATATTGAATATAAGTAGTGAGTTGAGGCTTATTTACTTCATGAAATAGTACTGAAGGCGTACATTTCGTGATAAACTAACCTGAGAATGTCATATTCATAGTATTATCGACCAAGAGTTGAAGTAAACATTACCCACTAGTCGTTCATTGAAAACGGCCGTAGCACTATTGAAGTATTGTTAAATAGGAATTTTAGACCATCGCAGATCTTTACCACGAAACGTGAATAAAATAGGAACGGTCAGAGTGAAATATTTTACGTAAATCCATACGTGATAGGTGGTTAATATCACCGTGTAGAAACGTTAATCGTGCTTATTAGAAATCTTATTTTCATTTGAACATAGGTTGCAACACACATATAGTGCGTTGTATAATTACCACATTAAGCTGAAAATAAGTTAATTTACTTACCTTCCAATAAGTAGCATAAACGTCATTATTCTCAAATCAATTACATGATGCCAAACATAGAGTACTAAACGTCAAATGAAAGAATGAAGATATTACGGGTGTAGAGAGCTGCAAAGAAAAATATATTAAAGCAAAAATAATTAGAAATTTCTAGCGTTGAGCTCAACGCGATATACGGGAACCCGGTCGTTGACGTAGTTGTTAATGCTAATTTCACAATTTGTTTGAAAAACAATAATATTCTAATCTTTTCATAACTAACCAGTTTGCTCATTGATAAGTTGCTATCATTTTACATTTTCATTATTGCTCGGAAGAATTAAAAAGTATCTGTATTAATTAGAATTTAGGTTATCCATGAAACTGATGAGTGTCCGTGAATATACTCAAATTTGCTGACTGTAATTGAAAAATGTGACGTATTCTTTGTCGCAATGCAAATGAGCAAATATATATCGATAAAGCGTGATTAATACTTTTGTACCACTGCCATTCCGAATTAACGGAAAAAGTCCATTTTTTTCAAATATTAATAAAGTGTTCAAAAGGTGTAAAATGTTTTTACATTTATTGAAATACTCAATAAAACTCATATATTAAACTATTTTACAACGTACGACTTAAAGTTATAATTTTCAGAACTTTTATCAAAACAAGTATTAGAGTACCGACATCCTTACTATTTTTGGGAGCGTGCCTTCCGGAGCAGTGAAAGCGATTTGCTGCTCAAATACATGGTTTTTAATACAGTTTGAAGTGTTTTGCAATACACGAGGTGGTTTACGACCTTTCCCTGCCATTTTTCACATATTCATCAATATCGCGATTTTGGTACGTTTATTGGAATAGTCCGGGAAGTCAGTGGACTCATTATCGGTAAGTAGTAGTGATGTCACTTGGCTGACACTTTTGAAAATGGCACGTTTTTGCCATACCTGGCTGATAGCAAGGATTCGATTTTCCAGGGCTGTATGATACGCTGTGTCGTCGTGTTTGTTTATAATGTATAAAAGGCTACGGCACCTTTTTTCATCCCTATCGTAAAAGGCTATGAGCTTATTTCGCATCCCATATTTATAAAAGAATACGGCACCTTTTCTCATCCCCTATTTAATATAACAGAAATTACCTAACCCACACATTTTATAAAAGGCACTCCAACTATTTAATATAGCAGAGATTACGTCCTCCAACACTATGAAAAGCTATGACTCCTTTCTTCATTCCCTATTTAACATAGCAGAAAATACCTAACGACATATTTTATAAAAGACTATGACCAATATTTAATATAGCAGAGATTAGGCCCTCCAACACTATGAAAGGCTATGACCCGTTTTTCATCCCTTATTTAATATAGCAGAGATTTCACAAGACTACGAAATTACAGAGGCTATATATGATCCATCCCCTATTTAACATAGCAAAGATTAAACCCACACAGTGCACAATAGCAGATTTTTCATACCCTCACAGCATCATAGCAGAGATGGATTACGAAACCCTATTTAACAAAAAACAGAGGCTGCGGCCCCCTTTTTTTAACCCCCACATTCCATAAAAGGCTACGATCCCTGTTTAACATAGCAGAGATTACACAGGCAACGGGTTTACAAACACATTGCAACACAGCCCCTACCAGGTAATTACATACACAGCACAGAGGCTACGGTCCATGCCGTATTTATAAAGTACTACCGCACCTTTCTCCAACCCCTATTTAACACAGCACAGAGGCTACGAACCAGCCCTTATTTAACATAACAGAGATTTCATAAAAGACTACAAAGCCTTATTTAATATAGCAGAGATTACAACAGAAATATGAAGTCAGTTTCTAGACACACCCTATAACATAGGCAAAGGTCAAACATTTGAAAAATGTATATCTCGTAAACGGCTAGACATATTGAAATTCTGTTTTCAGATTTGTTATAAGGGTATTCAATACTATTTGTGAAAAAATTGGTGATCTCGAGGTGAAAGGTCAAATATTTTACCCTGTAAATCTCCTAAACGGCTAGACATATTGAAATTCTGTTTTCACATTTGGTATGGGGGCATGGAGTGACCTAGGTACTTTTTATTCTATAACCAACTTATGAAAGAAATACTATTTTAAAAATTATTTCCTTTTATTATACTAAAATATTTTATTATACATAAAAGACTACAGTCACTTTTTCCACAGCAACGATTACACAGGGCTTTCACGATAGTCTACACTGAAACATAAATTTTGTTTTTGTGTATAATGCTAACTGAACTCATCTGGTAATTCATCCCGCGATCAACCACACACTCATAGTCTCGGAGAACTTAATCTCGCGCCTGAGACTTACACACGTGGTTTACGGAGAACTTAATCTCGCGCCAGGGACCAACACACATGGTTTACGGAGAACATAATCTCGCACCAGGGACAATTCTTATAAGCGAATAAAGCATAATATCGCTAACATTAGTGTTGCCGGTTAAGAATTTATTTAAGAAGTCCTGTAGTGAATAACCTGATGCACGAAACGCTAATTAGAGAATACAATAGTGTCCACAGAACTGAGATAAACCACCTTGAATGCGCCAATTATTCCACGTATTCAATTACCAGTTTCGTTTTAAAAACCTTATATGATATGGTATATATGGTGGAAGGCCATAGCTATCAAAATATTCACCGTGCCCTGAATTAGAAATATAAACAGCAACCCAATGTTCAACGGGCTTATTACTAGTATCTGTATTTATTATAATGGCTGCAGGAAATGTATGAATGAACGGAGGTGGTTGATCTGCAGCATATACACCTATATAATGATTTTAGGGAAATGCAGATGTAATGACTCATAAAGTTCAAGGGTATTTAATACTTTTAATTAAAATATATTTTTCTGTTGAAATCCATTTCGAGTTCTGAGGAGAATTCACCGTAAATAACAGCTGTTACTGGATATGGCAGTTCTTGCTTAAAATGAACCTCTAATCCTACTCTTCCCTCTTGCTGGTGCTAGTATGAAATGCAGCACTAGCACTAGAATCGGCAGTAAATTCAAACACCAGTAGAGTATAACCATTAAGATATATCATTACCTTAATTAAAATAATAAAAACCAAAGCCTGTAAATATCGTAGAATATGCTTGTATATATAGCTTATTATCAAAATCTGGCTGTAGGGTTCTAGATGGAACAGGAGTTCCGTCAACATACAATGTAAAGAATGAGATACTGAAATGCTTAAAATTAAAAGGATTTGTCTGATATGTACCGTTGAAAGCTGTATTAGTATCAAACCCAATAATAATACGTTTAGGCACTAAGCCGGAAAATAAATCTGGAAGATGCCCTGCGGTAAAGTCTCTGTCTTCACCCGCACCTTTGTTATCGGGTATTTTACATTAAATTTAGGATTTTGTAATACTTTATTTTGTGCTATTTTAACCCATCAACATTTTTCACAAACAGTGTTGAATCAGTAATTACAACTTTTCTCTCAGCTCCAGTCTCGCCCATTAGACAAAATACGGGTTTGGCTGGAATCAGCTTAATAGGCAACTGTACACCACTCAATAGAAATTTCTCCTGATTGAAAATATCACCATGAATATAGCACAGTAATTCAAAGAGCTGACATTACGCTGTGAGAAGTGAGCGTTGTTTAAAACTCTGATTATTATTATCGGCTACAGTGTCCATATGACCGGTAGTATCTTTAAACCACATCGCGATCTAAAGATGAGTTGTTTTAGCATTGGCATTACAATTCAGTTATTTTTCAATATAGGATCGAAATGGATTTGTATGCTAGGAATAGGAAATTAGTTGATTATTCAGATATATCTGTACTTCGCTGAACATTGCACTGAGAAAATCAGTTAATGACCAATTTTCTTATCAGCAGTTGTTATATCAGAACCATCATGTTTAGTAATTTTACCTCTACTATGTAGCATTGTATCTGGTAAATCAATATAAGGTTCACCGTGGCCGGGGACTACAAACTCTATGGGTGCATTATCAGATATTGACGCCATAGGTTTATACGTCACTGTTCTGTTACCAATAATACTCGTTTCAGTGGGCAGACCCGCAAATAGATCTAATTCTGATTTAATACACTCACACTGCATTTTTGTTTTTCTGTTCTTAATATACTCATTAGATTATTTTTATAATACCTTATTACAAAAAATGTAGTTTGACACATACACTGCCATATTGGAAAAGAAGTGGATTACCAGTGCTATCTCTTAAATCAATAATAATTTGTTCAAACAGTTTACGTTGTACAAAGATATAATGAGGATTTGCGAAGATATGCACATTAATGGCACCATACTCTTTAATACTCGTATTTATAATACGCAGAAGTGGAGCAACAGTATCGCCTACGAGTTGAGATTCTACAATATCAATATAAAAATACATGTGTACGGGTAGCGATTTCTGAAGATCGGGTAGATAACGTGCATGATGGACAAGTGCAATATAGCCTTGCTAAATATGATCAAAACCTAGTATTTTGGTTAATTCGGTTGATATGCGTATTTCTTTTGCACTGTCGTCATCTTTTCTTACTCTACTTACCTCAATGCGTTTTATCGAAGCTTTAACTTTTAATTGTAAATTCAATTTATCGCTTTTATAGTTAATTTGAGATAGAATATCATCAACGTGATAATAATGTCCGGGCATTATTTTAGTTATGTTCCAGCTTTCTTTATCTAAGCCCCTGTAATATATGTTATTAGTATATTTGGAAGCATTTTGAAATGAATATGTATAATGTACTTCGACAATAGCTGTTTCCCACACACCTTTCTCCAACACGAGACGATGGTATAATTTTGTAGTATAACACGTAACAGTATTTTGCGGAAAATATTCCATAGAACTGTTACTGGGGAGTGTGAGGTGAAAACTACTACACTGCTCCATAATTAATTTAAAATGTCTCTCTTCTTCCTCTTTTTCTTAGCACTACCATCTGTTTGCTTATTTTTACGTTTTCCTCCTCCCGCAACACCTGATTTATTTTATTTTGTGCTTTATTCTTTAAATTACTTTTTGCCTCCTGGCAACGTGCTTTTAAATCCTCTTAAATGAGTCTATTACTATTTACTACGTCTTCGGTTACATTATTACCACCACGTAATAATTCTTTACCAACAGTTTTTGCACCTTGTTTTAATAATGGAAATACAGTACGAAATAAAACACCTAGAAAACTACCAAAACCATATCTTTCTTGGTATGGTGCACCTCTATATACATTATAACCACTACCTGCTTGATGCGAATAATATTAGAGATAAGGATCATTCATTTTTTTCTGCTATATACACAAATATAGCACTAGTTTATAATAATGTATTATTATTATTATTACCATCCTTTTTCAGGCACAGAAAAAGGTCTTATTTCCATTTTATAACCACACACATCTATGTTACCTCTTAACAGCGGGCAGTATGGACTCCAACGTTTCTGCTTTCAAAGGGATATTATAAGATTGCATATTACCTAATTCTAAAGTGCAATAGGCACATCTTACAATATCGGATAATTTACAAAATAAAAACCACACTCTGCTAGTTGATGTGGTGGAGCTTTCCATTGCCCCGGTATATTAAATGTTGCTAGCCGTTCGTTAAATAGAATACTGGAATCCATGAATTTAATGAAGCAGGATAACGCCGCTTCCGAACAAGTAATCCTTTACCTTTAACTTCTAACATTTCGTCTATTTCGTAACTTTGGGTAGTGGCACAGCTCGTATTTACTCTTCGTAAAATGTATCATCAACCACATCACCATTTAAATCCTCTCATATGTAAAAAAATTTATTTTCCTTATATTGCATTTGTTTTATTTTAAATATTTGCAGAGTCCAATTTCTTTTATAGCCTTTTGCAAAATATCGTTTTGCCTTAGTAATTCGCACAGTGTCCCTTTCTTTATATTTTTTTGATTTAAGACTAGTACTTGTTGGTTGTTACACCAGTCTATTCCACACTTGTTGAAAAGTATCTTGGTTCACTAGAGTTGGTGGTAATTTGTGTACTGCGTGTGGCCTAGAATTATATACCTGAACTAGTCAGGGGAGCACATCTATGTAGCGGTAAGTCTTCTTCGCTGTAAAATATTTCCACTTTCTTTGCTTCAGGCTGCGATTAAAACGTTCTACGAGGCTTGCCCTAATATTGATGTTTTCGGTTGTGAAAAAATGATTATGTTGCTTGTTTAAGTACGCCTGGAATGGTTTGTTAATAAACTCTGTACATTTATCTGTTTGTAGCAGCAGAGCTTTACGCCTCGGGGTAGATTCAAATATTTTCTCCAATGTCTTTATAATATTTTCACCAGTTTTACTACGAACAGGCACGGCCCATGCATAGCGAATAAATATATCAATCACTGTTAAAATATACCGGTATCTATCATTATGTTTTTGTAGATTTTGCTTATCTTTTAAATCAGCTTGCCATTGATATTCAACACAAGTTAGGGATTCCGTTAAAACCGTTTACGTGCTGGTTTATGAAGTGCATAGGTCGGTTGTTCTTTTAACCATTGTTCCACCCTGTGTAAAGGTATTGATTTCTATATAGCTTTCCAGAATGCTTGAACTGTTGAAAACGAGGCATTGTGTGAAGCGTTATAGTAAATATTAGCTAACTTCATTATTATAATTTACAGTTGCGCCAATTGACATGTTTTTTACGTTTGCGTGATGGCTCCGGCTCCTCTTCCTCCTCCTCTGCTTTTTGGGGAGCAGCAACTGTCAGCTTTCGAATATACTCTATTCGTTGAGGGTTACCAATATACTCTAAAGGTTCCCAGCCGGTGGGTGGAATATTATTCTTACGACACTTAAAAAATAGATATTAAATCTACTATATTAGCAGCAGGAATTTATTTACAATATATATTAATATTGCCATTGGCATCCCATTCAATGTCGGGATTTTGTTTTAATTTACGTAATAAAGGTCTTGCTTTACGCAGGCAAATTTCGGGGAGGGTAGATATCTCATACTCTTCCTCTTCTTCTTCCTGCTCCTCTTCCGCACCACCCCGTTTCTTAGTAGTGTTAGTAGTAGTAGCAGTAGTAGTTGTTGTTGCTATTCGCTTTTGAACAATGTGTAAATATTTTTGCAATACCTCTCTATATTGTACCCATTTTTCTTCTACACTCATACTCTTATTATTTAACATTTCTTTCATCTCGTCATTGAGATTAGATATAGTTTAATAATAATGTAACTTTTCGGGAAAAATTAAAATAAATTTTTTCGTCTGCTGCATTATTTAAACAGACTAGATAGTAAACCTCCAAGAATGGGTGCAAGCAATGCAGTGAGAAAACCACCTTTTTGTACAATTATATTTTTTTCTTTTGTTTCAGCGTCGGTCCTTTCTTTGCCAAATACCTAAGCTGATTTTTATATTTCCGCAATTTATTTTTTTTCCTTTTTATCTAACGAAACGTTTCCTTGCAATACGTTATAGGAACATTCACAAATAGAACGAATTAATTCGGAATCTGCATTTTGTAATATCGCATTGCGTGCTTTAGGTTTTCCCTTTGCTAAAAGCCTTAGTAAGTGTGCATTCTGCTTATTAATCATTTTTGCGTCTATTATAGTAAAAATAGTTGTTAAAATATATAAAATATTGAAGTTAGTATTATTTTACAGGCATATAAACATAATTGAATGAATCCCAGGAGAAAACATTTGTTTGAACACGCTGCTTATCGGGAGTATTCTGTTTTAAATCAAATAGTAGGTAACCGTAAGCATTTTTGGTTGCATCTTGATAGGCTTCCTGAATAAACTTTGTGTTACCTTGATACAATTGACGTGCAGGTAATTAATTTCAGCCTGGTCTCTAGGATTTTTAAAACATACTATATATTGACAATTTAATAAAATATCACGCATACTTCTAGCCTGATAGAATATATTCTGAATAATATATATAACACTTACATTCCTATGGTGGCTACCTTTGGTGGAATTATCTACAAGACGGTTATTACATTCATGCATTAAATCGTCTATAATTATAAGATGCGGGTCTTCTTTCGCTGAAAATTCATCACCCTGAGGCAATCCTTCTTTAAATTTACAAAATTAGGAAAGGGTATTGTATAAGGGTTGCTATTCGCCATAACACCATACTCTATTTTTCCATTTTTAGCATAATACTGCAGAAAAGTTTTTACATAGTACGTCTTTCCAAATCCTGTCGGGCCGGCGACAATACATGTAAATGGATGTTGAAACTCCATATTCTAGTATATTATAAAATAAATTAGTAATATATTAAAACATTGTTATTATTACGATTTACTAATGCCAATACTTCCAGCACAATTTGTTTGTAAAAATTAGAACATTCTGGAATGGTATTATCCTGTTGTAAACACTTTTGAGCATATTTTGTTACGTCTTCACATAGCTGTGACATGTAATATTGTTGATTGTTGAATACATGGCATGTAGAGATGAAGATTTCTCCACGTATAAAGACTAAAATTTACTTGACCGTTATTATCATCCTCTGATGAAGGAATAATACACTGGCGAATACTCTTAAAATTAACCGATAAGGATAACTCATTATTAGCGCTAAGAGAAAATTCTATGGGCAGTGAAGTTACAGTAGTCGAATTAAAATAGCTGTCGATATATAGAAAATATGATAGAAAATTGTTCCACTCTTTGAGAGAAAAGCGTATAGGAACGTAGTAACTATGTAAACTAATAACTACAGAAAACGTCCTCGTATTATCATCATATGCAAGACCAATACATATTTTAATTTCATTAAAATAATAATTTAAAATTTAATTATCCATTTTTCTTCTTCTTCTCTATAGATGGAAAAATAGATACAATACCATAATAATTTATTTAATCTATTCGTTGTCCTTTAAAAATGTATCGAACCGTATCATAATTATCAGCGCATCTTTTTCTTTTCGTGTACACCAACTGATAAATTTTCTTTTCCGGCCTAGAAACGATATTACGATCTTTCATGGGAGTAATCTTTCTTTCTCTAAATACATGAACAGGTGGAGCGTTATTAAGTATCATCTTTTTTTTTAGAATTTTCATATTTAAGTGTTATTCCTCGAACTTTACACACATAAGAATTTTCCGATGATCGGGGTTGTATACTTCAAATCCATAGTTCTTTGGGGCTCGGGAACAGAACTCATAAACGCTTCAACACAGTACGCTTGAAACTCGTTAGTAAGTTCACCTGTTTCTAACTTTGGAGCGTCTGAAGTTTCCAAATAAATTATAATATCTGTATCATAGTATACCACATATTTACCTAATTTATCCAAATAATTATAGAGTTCCAGACGAGCGTGGGCAGTAGTATAAGCAGCTATTATCACATTTGTATTAGTGTGTGGTACACTCACGTTATCGAGATAGTACCAATTTAAAATTAACGTGTCCTTGTTAATTTGAATATCATCGTGAACCTCAATATTTGGATCGGCTAACTTATTAAAATATTCCCCCCTGGTCAGATATTATTGATGTTTGACTATAATTTTCTTTCTGGCGGAATTTACCCCCAAAACTATTTAGTACTAATTTAGCTAAACTCTTACGACCTTTATTTACACATGTTTTATCCGGATCCAACTTAATACCTTCTTTATTATAATAGTTGCTTATAAATTCATGTTTCCTTTCATCAGACGTACACGAAGCAGGCCAGCCGCTAGACTCTGTTTTTGTTTTAGGAACTCATTAATATACTCTGTAAACAGACCACCTTCTTTCTTAAGAGGATTATATTGGCAACCTTAAAATGCCACTCCTCATGTATTTCTACCTACTTATATCCTTTTTCAATAGCCTTGCGAAACTCATCCACTACCCAAGTACCGGTAATTGCAAGCTCCTTATTACTGTGTACAATAACCCTGATTTAATGAATCCTCGCATGCTCTGCACAGAGGTAATAGTAACTTACCCCAGACAGATATGGTAACGCAGGTAATACAAATCGGTTGGAGCAAGAATAGTACATTTTACTATTCCCTCAATCTGGTCGATGGGCGGACACTCTATTTTTACATAAATATGTGTAGGATGCCCCACGGGATATTTTTAACCATATTACATAAAGGGTACAGGGAACATACGTCCAAATATATAATTTTCTCCCCCTTTCTAACTTTATAACGTAATTTCACCGCGTTTGTGTGCCCCCCATACAGATCATCACGCAGAGTCATTCGTTCTTTTCTGCATGTGGGATACTTTTTCACATACCTCAAGATATTTTCATTATTTTTCATTTTTGTTTTCCATTGGCACCCTCACATGGTGTGCAAAAAAACAGATCACCGTGATAAAACAGCCTTCATACTCCCAAACATTTATTTTTCGTTCTCCCTATCATAGCCATCCACTTTAAAATTACCTCGCACTACATTTTCGTTTCCATTACCCGCGTGCTCTCTTTTTATCTCCCTTATATTTTCTTCCCGAAAAAGCCATTGTATTGCTTCGACCGACTGGACATCACTCCATCGATAATCCTTTCTTGGTATACCAATGGTTTTCGGTCTCAAATAATTACGCCTAAACACTAAATTCCAAGCACTGACTATATTAATTGCTTCCAGGAGGGGATTTACCTTTGTCTCAACCGCAAACTGTTGCATAAAACGTAAACAAGCAATTCTTAATATAGTTACATCTTGCCGGCAGTATTTAATTAATTCCTCCTGAAAATTAAACGTATAATCCTCCCCCAAATTGTTATAACACTCCATAAACTTATCGCGTTCTTCTTTATGCATAATATTTATCCATAGAATGTCTTGGCAGGCAGCGCACCGTAATAATTCTGATTACCTGTGGTGTTAAAAAGTGCAGGAAATAACCCTTAGTTGAGGGAAGATCAAACGCTTTTGGCAATTTGGCCAATGCCATAGGAAGAAGTTATGTGAATCGATAAAACGTAAATTTTCAAATTGAATGCTTACAAGCTGACAACCTCTCATAATAATATCGGGGGTCCAGTGTTTATTATTTATCATACTTCTTAAAACAAAACGGGCATCGTACCCTCGGGCGTTGTGCCCAATACATGTAATATTATTGATAGAAGATCGCTTCTCAGCAAGACAATTAAAAAATTGTAGAACACAATCTTCACCCTTTAAGACGTGTTCTCTTACACCACAAACGGAATAACTTAAATGTATATCATTTATACCAATATATTTATAACACAGATGTTGTGCTATTAATAGATTGGGTACTTGTCCATACACAATATTTACCTTATCCACTGTTTCACCCTGGCGACTCTCAATATCGCAAAATACTACCATAGCTTTTTTCTGACTATAGTTTCCATATTATGTATATTTTTCGGCCGTATGAAACATAAATGGTTGTAGGGCATCATACTGCGGCAGTTTACACGATATATTTCCCGCATGTATGAGGGTTACGATCCTTTGTTAATGTATACAACGTTAAACATAAATTACATTGTTTTCTAGTTTTACATACCATACCCTTATGATTATTGAAACACACACTACCATAAAATGATCGATTACAGTCAATACATTTTATTAAGGATTTCACATTAACACAGGGAGGCTTACTCCCACACTGTGAACAACCAGCCTCACATTTAAAATCGTGTTGGTATGAGTTTTTATATTTACTATGGCATTTCTCGCAATAATAAACGGTAGAAAATGCTGCCATCAGGATTGTAATTACATTATAATGATTGTTTATTAATTGTAAATTAATGGGGGTTTCACCACCACCTACTCCTTCATATAGAATTTATTTGCCCGACAAATCCCCATACACAGTTATTTTATACTTAGTTAGCACAGTATTAAATTGGTGAGTATCTTTAATTGTACCGCCAGGGGTCCCCGCTTTTACACATAACTTATTGACTTCATAAAATTTTTACGTTGATTATAATATTTCTTTTGTTCTTTTCTATTACTTTTATTAGTTTCCAAACCCATAGCCACTACTAACGCATGGGGGAGACAGCGAGTATCGCTATTTTTAATTACAACTTATTTGATTTGATATATTTGTCAACACTAGATAACCCTTGTTTCACCCGATCTTAACCTTTAGGCATCTGCAAATGACGGAAATTAACCAGGAATTGTTCTTGATTTAAAAATGATGCTATGGATTCTACAACTTTTTGCATAGCGAGTAAAACGTTTTCAACAGATATATTCTGTTCCTTTCGAAATTATAACCAAAATGACCTATGAGGCTCGCTTTGATTTCGAAAAGTGAGAGCGACTTGATCATCATTATCAATACCTTGCATGAGGTGGGTTAATGACTCTTCAATACCTTTCATAACCCAAGTTAAAGAGTTTTCATTTTCTCGAAAATATTTAATTTGTACTTCTATTAGTCTGCCTTTCTTATTGATTTTTTTATGTATTTTACGTTTTTCACTTACAAATTTTATTTTTGAATTATTACGTGCTCCACCTGTTTATACGTCATTTAACACTTCCACGCATAGAGCGTCAATTTTGTTAAAAATATGAAATTGATCCATTTTTATGTATTGACTATAAAGTCACTATAAATGGATTAGACTAAGTTTTAGCTTTAATATATTACAATAAAATGTAATAAATGTTTAACAGTATATAGTTTGACACAACCTTAAAATAACGTCTCGACTCAAATAGACTATAA